>JAGFMF010011606.1:9583179-9594035 GCA_019455555.1 Galemys pyrenaicus | reverse complement strand
CCTCCCTGGCCGGCAGCAGGGATCGAACTCGTGCTGCAGTGGCTGCGGTTTGCTTCATAGTGCGTTTCTTAACCCACTGCGCCACCAGGGAGGCCCTGAATTTACAGTTTTCTAAAGCAAATGTAAGTTATCCAAGTTAATAGCCATTTTAGAAAATTTAAAAGTTATCATAACAAGAAGCTAGAATGAGAAATCTTATAAGAAAATCATGTTAGAAAGGAAGAATGGACTCCATTATTTTACTGTTAGGTTTGAAGCAACTGTGTATAATATTCAAGTAATAGAATGGAGAAGCTGGAGCATGTGAGAAAGACTATAGGTATTCTACAGATTTGGGAGTTCATCACCATATAAGTTAACAAAAAATGCATTGCTATTATCCATTGGAAAATACTTATAGGTGGGTGAAAAATAATGTGTCACCCTACCAGAGCATACTGATTTTTGTGTTTGCTTACAGATGGGTAAAAAAGAGTACATCACTCTACCAGGTCTTGAAATTTCTTTACTTCCTCGCCAGCCTGTTCTTTCTCCAGGAATAAACAGTATCTCTTTATTACAGATTGAAAGTAAGTATGATGACACTGTAAATACAGATATTCTGGGAGGTCAATTTAAAGAATACTAATAGTTACTGCTTTTAATGGTAATAAGGTTCAATTTTGGCAGATAAAAAGGGTCAGAACTTTTTTAGGATGGTAGTGACATTTGCGCAAATTGTGATTGTACATGTCAGCAAACTATACCTTTCAAAATGGTAAACTTGATGTATATTTTACCCACAAAAACATTATTTGAAAGTATGTGAATTTTATGTTGATTACCATATGTTTAAACTATAATAAATATGCTTTAAAAAAACACTCTGTATTTTCCATGTCACATTTAAATACAATAACTTTGGGCCCAAGATAAATTTACCAAAATAATCAAGCTAAGTAAAACTACTTGAGCTTTATGTAAATACAGAAGAGATATACTGTTTTCTTTACATAGATTGAAATCCTGCATGTTTCCTCTTAGAAACTGAGATGACTCCTCAGTGGAAAATGATATTCTAGAGTTTTGTGTAAATTTATTTTTTCTTTCATAAGTTTATATGAAACTCAAGTTTCACAGCTACATTTTAGTATATGAACCATCTTTTAGCTTTCAGACATTAATGAGTGTGAGCTCTAATCTTTTTAGGAGAGAAGATTATTGAACAAACAAAACAAGTAAAGGAAGAAAGAAGAGACCTGGAAAAAATTAGAGAAGACCTAATAAAAAAAATTGAAAAGCTATTTCAACAAAACAAGTTAAAACGACATCATGGTAAAGTTATTGTGCATCTTTTTTCACTGTAAAGGAAACTTAATTCTAACTGTAGAATTTATGATTTGGGAATAAATAGTAAAATTATTATTAAGATTTACTGTTTTATAGTTACTGTCTAGATGGTATACTATTGATATAAGTTCAATATAGAAAACATGAAATCATTGTTCAACTTTATACAATAAGCACAGCTTGCTTCACATAGCCTTTTTTAAACTGAAATTTATTTTTTATAACAAATTGTTTATTTTCCCATTCATTTATTAAATAAGTTTTTATTAGGTGCCTGCCGAATTTAGACACTGTTCTATGGGCTGAGAAGACGGTAATAGGCAAACACAAACTTGTCTCTGCTTTCAAAGAGCTTATAGTCTAGTGGGGAAATAATAAGTTAAGCATACATTGCTATAAATGCTCTGGTAGATGAATTACCATGTTCCCAAAGTCTGCGCATTGAGGTACAGTGAACACTGAATTGAATGGAATAAGTCAAGACAGACTTCTAGGGAAAGCAGAATCTAAAGAGTGTCTCCCTTGGTTGCAGGACTTTTTCTTTCCATCTACTACTTTTCCTGTCCTCTTATTCTACCCCCTTCTTCCCAGTTCACCTGGCTATTTCCGATTGATCATTCACTCTCAGATATTATTTATTCTAAAGTCTTTTTTAATTTGGTCCCCGCCCCAGGTGCTTAAATTTTTTGATATGTGTATCTCTGTTTTACTATACTGAATGAATGAATAAATGAGAGAAATTAGGAAAAGTGGGTTGTTTTATTGCAACAGAATTAGAAACAGTGTTGGTGAAACTAGTAGACATGGAAAAAAATAAATGAGCCATGGTGGAGAAAGTATAGGATAATGGTTTGAGAGAGATGAAATGATTTGAGAAGCCTGCAGGGATTAAAGGTAAAATGTGTGTATGGAAGTGAATAGTTTTAGTATTCTCAATATACAGCAAAGTTATTGTTTCAGTACTAGAACTGACTGGAGGTTCTAATGGGAGGAATAGACAATACACAATAAGGCAATATCAGCTACTAATTAGAGTTGAGAAGACTACACCTAGAAAAGAAAGCAAACATTAAAAGAAAAAATAAATAATTTAAAAAAAGCTTAGTAAAGCTTTCTGGTGGGGTGGGGCTGGAGAGATGCTTTAGTGCTTTAGTGAGGGTTTTCAAGGAAGGCATCCCTGAAGAGATATTAAGACTGGATTAATAAGGAGGTAGGTACATGTAAAGAGATAGGAGAAAAAACAGATTGAACAAAAGTAATAATAAATGGTTTAGAGACAGGAATTATCCTGTGGTATTATGGACCTGAAGTAAGGGACAGTTGACTGGAGCATGGTAAAAAAAGAGGAATATATATCAGTAAAGAATAGGCAATTCAAGGTGTTTAATTTTATTCTAAGATGGGAAGTCATTAGAGTATATTTTAGCTAGGTAATTACATGAATTTTAAAATATTTTTAGAAAGATCAGAGTAAACCTTTAGAAAGACAATAGAAACAGAGACCAGTTAGTTTAAAAAAATGCAGCTTTTTTGATAGAAGATGGTAGTATATTGACAAGCGATGTATCACTGAAGAAGGTGGGATATTCCAGATTCTGGGAGTATAGTTACTGGCAGAGCAACTGTAAAACTTTGAGGTATTGAATATAGGACATGTGGAAAATAAGTAAATAAAATCTTGAGGTAAAGTTCCATATATCAATGGTTACATAATTTTAATCAAATAACTTTACATGTAGAATTTTTGAGATTTTCATTTCTATAATCATCTAAAAGAAAAACAGAATTAGAGAAATAAATAGAATGAGCATATTCTGATATACTAGGATGCAGTTTGTGTTTCTAAGTGTATATTTAGAACACTCATCAGTGTCAAAGTGATTACTGATACTAACAGTGTTTAATTTCTAATTTCTCAATCAAGGGCCCCAAATTTCTGTTCTATAGAAATTTGTGGGTATATTTGGAATAGTTTTGATAAATGATGAATCATAATTGGCTGATTATACCAAAAAAAGTTGTTTTGGGGAATGAAAATATTAGGAAAAATCTGAAAAAAAAGTCATAATTTAAATTATATAATATTTACATTATTCTATATAATGTAATTATATAAAATATATAATATATAAATAATTTATATATAATTAATATAAATAATATATGTAATAATTCAATTCAGATTCTGGGAAAAAGTAATCAAAATAAAAAAGTAAGCATTTTGTGTAGGTAATTTTTAAAAAAGATTTTTTATTTATGCATACAAGGATTGAGGTGCAGGGGATGAGAGGATTCACCAGAGACAGAGTGGGAAGCAGAACAGGTAGATCTACTGAAATATAATGCTCCCATGCTGCAGTAGCTGGTAATATAGCTTGATAGCACCAAGATTTTAATCCCTGCACCACCAGGGAAGCCGGCTTCTTCTGTAGGTAATTTTGTTAATAGTTGTGTTTTTTTGTTTGTTTTTGTTTTCCAGAAATAATTACAAGCTACAGGAGAGCATGGTTCCTATGCTTATCGCTATTTGTAGGAAGGCCTTTTATTATTCAGTAAACATTTCTATTAGCTCTCATTTTTTCATAATATAAAGGAGAAAAAGGAGTAAAAAAGGTTGAAATTAAATCTAGAATCCCTTTTTGCTTTGCTTGTAGGCTTTGGTGGTTGGAAGAAAAAGTACCTTGAAACAAAGAAAGTCACAGCATCATTAGATGAGTCTTTAAAAAAACTTCGAGAAGATTTGGAACTTTACTATAAAAAACTGCTCATGCAGCTGGAAGCCAGGGAAATCAGGATGAGACCCAAGAATCTGGCAAACATCACAGACTCTAAGGTACTACTAAATATGTCCCCTTTCTGTTAGAGAAATTCTATTAAAAATACATGCTTTGTAATTGTTAATGCTATTTTGGATGCTATGGGCTACAGGTAACAAAACTTAAACTGGTTTAACTTTAAGAAAATTCATGTAATGGATGCTGAAGAGATAGAATGAGCAACTTAACGACGTCCTTCAGAGTCTAGGTGCAACTGATAGTCCTCTCTATTATTTTTTTGTTGGCTTTCATTATAAGACTGCTTTTCTTTCTGGAAGCAATAGAGTTACCAGTGGTAAGTAAGTATAAATCACTTTATATAACTTTATTTGCTGGTGAGGGATCAACCCATTTCAGGGGTAAACCATTAGGTTACCAGACAATATTATGTGCTAACTGAAGACTAATTAGAATCTACCTCTGTACCTAAGATAGGGTCACATTCTTTGATTTTATGGAGAAAGATGAAATATGGCAGGGAACTGTTTATTCACTACATTCCTTTTTTCTTATTTAGTTGTAGCTCATGTGTGCTAGAGGTAATAATGTTTTAAAGGAATTATTATGTTAATCTTTGATCAGTTCTTTTTTTTTCTTGAGATAGTCAAGACACTATCAGAGACATGAAACTTACTTCGAATTGAATAATTCCACCATATAATTAATAAGCACAATTTCAGAAGTCACTTATTTATCCTTTGTTGGTTGATCCCACTTTTACAAAGATTTTGTTACTTAATGACTGAAAGCATGATTTTGACTTTAGATATGATGAAATATTGAAAGTTTACTATTGTTTTGGCTTACCATATACAACATAATGATTTTATTTAATGTTTCTATTGTGAAATAATTACCACAATAAGTGGTAATCACCTCACATATAGCTACAAAAATTTTTTCTTGTGAGACATTTTAAGATGTTTATTCTTACCAACTTTCAAATATATAAGACAGTATTAACTAAGTACCATATTGTATAGTATATCCCCACAATGTATATTTCTTGTAACTATAAGTTTGTACCTTTTGACCCATTTCCCCCATCTCCTACCCCTACCTCTGTCTATTCTATGTCTGTGCATAAAAGTTCACCATTTTAGATTAATACAAAATGCAAATAGATTCAGGTAATGGTGTGTCCATATTAGTAGATATATAAATAGTAAATAGTAATTTACTCCAAAGCAATATGTTTATGTTATAGAATAGGTGGTATTCATGATTTTTTCTTTTAATACTTACCACTTCACAGTTTATTTTCAAGGTAGTTAAAAATAAAAATGTATAGATGTTATTCCACATAAAGACATCTTTGTATCTCCTACACAGAATTTTCTTATAATCCAGATAACTGAGGTACAACATGCAATTGACCAACTTAAAAGAAAACTGGATACTGACAAAATGAAACTCATAATAGAAGTTAAGGTAATTTTCATTTCTTCTAATGAAATTATAACATTTATCATGAAATAAAATTTTAAACTTTTAACTTCAATTCTTAATTTCATAAGGATAGTAAGGATAGGCTGTCATAAATTGTTTCCTTAACAAACAGAATGAGTGGAAAAACTAGCAAGAATAACAGCTAAATCATGTGAAAAGATGTTATAACAAGATCAAAATAAAACAAATTTCACTAAGAATGTTAAAGGAAAAGGGCAAGCAAATCAGTATAAAGTCTTAATATTTTAAAGAAGTAGTTGTCCTATATTAGAGTTACTCATAAGTCAAAGAAACCGCTGTGATCTCTGAACTCCTATTTAATTTCCCCCTCCCTTTCTTGTGTAATTATCTCATTATCTCTGGAGATAAACACACATATGTACATATACACATATATACATATACATATACATATGTACACGCACATGCACACATGTATTTTTATGACTTATTGGTCTTTTACTAGATGTTAAGTTTCCTTCAGAGCAAACAATACCTTCGTTAACCTTGTTTTTCCCATAGAACCTTCAGTGTAGTAAGGATAGTAGGCATACTTATTTGATAAGAATTATGTTATTTTATCATAAAAATAACTGAAATATAGAGATCTTAACTCTTTTGTTGAACAGAACACAAAAGAGGATTATACATTTTCACACAAGTATCCACATAGGGCAGGAAAACAAGAATGATAATTATATGAATGCTCTCATATAATTATCTCTTAAAAGCTTTATCAGAAATAGCTTTAAGGCTTAGGATATGACTCCTGTCTAGAAGCAGCAATATTCCAACAGAATCCAGTAGAACTTTCTGTGATAATGGAAATGTTCCATACCTTCACTGTCTGATATGGTATCCACTACCCATATAAGGATATTGAACACTGGAAATGTGATTTGTTGTGTGATTGAGGAAGTGAATTTTAATTATTAATTTTAGGTAACGTGCAAATAGCTCCTGTATTAGTACTGCAGTTCTAGTGCTTTTCGCTAGCACTGTTCTTATTTCACTAGTACCTTGGTTCAGCATTCAGAAGTTTAAAATTTAAAATATAAAAAAGGACAAAACATGAGTTACTGAACATTTGTCTACATTGTGCACTCAAAAATTTTTCAGTGAATGAAAACTCTGTGTATTCAAATATTCAGAAAGCCAGTGTGGAAACTTGCACATTTGAATATTCTTGTAAAGGTACATGGAGTAATAAAAATGACCCCGGAGCTTTTGGTTAAGACTGACTCAATGCTCTTTTCTTTGGGAAAGCATGCACATTGGATTGTACCATCTCTGTACTATTTAACATTATAAATATCACTTCTGAATGGTTTGAACTCGTTAAAATTACTGGTACAAAAAAGACAAACAGAAGAACTAAAACTTTAGATTATAAACAGCAGGGTGGGGTGGGGAGGTCCTACATTTAACCATAGTGCCTAATGGGCACATAATAAACATAGGTACTTTTATTGACTTCTGAGTGATTTACCAAAACTACCTTTAAGATTCAAAATTAAGTGTTAGAAAAACTCATCTGAGTCTTTTGGAGCGATGGATAATACGTCTCAAAGCTTAATGTAATAACACCTTAGCAGAACCTAACCTAGGACTGGTATGAAGTCTGAGACTTTTCAATCCTAATAAGTTCCTAGATGATGCTAAGGCTATGGTTCACAGGCAATACTTGACATAGCAAGTGCTTTGGTACCAGATGGTTTTGAGTTTGAATTCTGACTGAGTCACTTAGTTTTATATACCTTGAGCAAGTTATTTAACTTCTAGGTATCTGTTTCCTCAGGGGATAAATAGTAATTACCTCATAATTTTTGAAAGGATTGAAAGGGTTAATACACTTAGAAGAGTGCTTGCTATAAAATAAACACTATTTCTGATCGATGCAGTTTCTAAGGCCTAAAAATTAAGATTTTTGTTACTTTTGTTAGTTTCTTTATACTTTGATAACAATAGGATTTAAAGCTTGAGCAAGAAATAAAATTCTTTCTCTAGTCTTTTTAGAACAGTTCATTTTATAATGCCTATATACTAACAAAATTATTTGATGGCCTATCTAGCATAAATATGTTTATTAAATAGAACTGACAGATGCAGTAACTAGTAATTCAGTGGAACTGAACATCAAAAACAAATCCAAGAAGACAGTTAAAGCAGTTACAAAAATCTATATTTGCGTGATAATTATATACTTTTAGAAGGGTAAGATGAATTCCTTTTTGAAAAATAATTCTTTTTATAGATGAGAAAACAAGCAGTTACAGATTTACGCACAATGAAAGCTGAATTGGCACAGAAGAAAATAAATACATCTGTACCCTCTCAATTAGGTAAGTTAATTTAAAATGTTTCTCTGTCAAAAATTTAAATATTTATTTGAACAGATTAGCCTATTATCATTTATATAATACATTGCTAAGGAGAATAAGTTTCACATATTTTCACTTTTCACGTGGATATTACTGAGTTAGGAAATATTAGATATAAAAAAGAAAAATATTGTCTATTTGGCTATATTTTAAGTCCATTACCTGTTATTTTGCAGCACTATATAATTTGTTTAGTCAAAAATAGCTAATATAACTATAAAATTTAATTATAAGGCAAAAATCCACATATTTCAATAAATATGAATACATTTACAAATAAATCTTTGTTTATAGTTCAGTTAAAAGTAATATGAAAATATAAAAGAACAGAGATATTAACCTACCATCCAGAACTATGACAAGATTAATATCTAAGAATTTTTAAAATTTATTTAGAAATACAAAGACAATATTAATTCAGAAAATAACTATGGGGAACTGATTGGTTTTACTCTGCCATACGTAATTTTGCAAATAGGAAATGAAGTATTCTAATAACATGACTGAACCATCACCGATTCCAATTTGAAGGGGAGGAAATGTGCAAGGAAAACAGGATTTATGTAAATCCATAGTTCGAGGATTACAATTTTTAATCTGAGTATTTGTAGGAAGTCATATAGTATAGCATAATGTTCTTTCTTAATTGCCTGGGAGAAAGTGAATAGAGAGCTCTGCATATTTAGAAAAGTTATTTGCACAACATTTCTCTTTAAAAGAAAAAAAAGAAACTAGCAATAAAAGATAAGCTAGAGCTAGTCATAGAAACATGAATGGAGCTTGAAGGGATTATGCTCAGTGAAATAAGTCAGAAGGAAAAAGAAAATAACATCAACAAAAAAATAAATGGACAGCTACAAAACAGACACTCTACAGGGAAGGTTTGGGATCAAAGCAGGGATGGGAAGAGCACAAGGGACTATGGTGACAGTGCAGAGGTGAATCTGTGGTGGAAAGTCTATGGGGACTACACCCAGAAAAGAAAGTAAACATTCTAAGAAAACAAAAAGGAAAAAAAGGTAAATGCTAGACCACATGATTAAAAAAAAGAAACTAGTTGAGAAACCAAGAACATTAACCATGACAAGAAAATAATCCCAGAAATTCTAGGTAAGCATAAGTGAAGGAATATTAATAACTGGAAGGATAAATGACCATTAACAGTATCAGAATTAACAATTCTGATATTAAATTAACAATTTCCTATTGCCAAAAGTAACCTCATAAAAATTTGAAAAATAAGTCACTCTAACCTACTAATTTAAATATTACTAAATTATCTTTTATATCTTGTGAATATTTTAATCCTTTATATTCTTTTTTTCTCTGGATGTTTCAAGTTCCTCTGAGAACATGGATTACTATATGAAGTTAGGAAGCAAAAAATTGCAGGTTTTAAAGATAGATTTATTGAAATAAAGTCAGCACACTGCTTCTCAAAACCCATGTTTTAAAAAAATCTATTCTAAGCAATTTCCATTCAACTTATACATATTTTAAACATTAGCATTTAATGTCATGGGGTGAAATTTAGCATCATAAAACTTTGAAAGCAGTTGCTTCTAAGATACCTTACAGAAGAATATTTACTATCATAAGTTGACATTTCTTATATTTCTGGACACTGAAGACAGAAATATTAATGTATTTTTCAAATTCAAACAGTATTTTTTTAGTAAAGCACACTAATAACTAAAACATAGCAACATGACAAGGTATACCTTTCTCTTCAAGAAATTAGCTCTTTTTATACATATTTTTCTAAATCATAATAGTTTGACAGAAGATGTTCACCTACGTCATAATTTTGGTTTTAAGACTTTCCACATTTCTTCAGTTTGCTCTTTGGCTTCAGCATCTCCAGAGTAGTCAAGACAATTTGCATTCCACATGCCAATGCCCCGTAAGCCATGGTTTAGGATGTACGCTGCCTTTAAAGAAATGCTCTCAGGATTGTCATACCATACTTGATGAAAATAGCCAGCATGATCCTATAGAAAGAAATTAAGATGCAAACTTAAATATTCAGTACGAGAGAGAGTGTATTCTAAATCCAATGATTCAAAAAGGATATAATCAAATAATAAAAACTTACACGAGACTTTCCAGCTCTGTGATTCCATAGTTCTAAATATGATTGGTACCTTTTAGGTTTCATTGCTTATGGCATTTTTCTACAGCATCAATTATATATATAGTCTATATTAATATAGTTTACTGAAGGTTATTCTCATTGCCTTGAGTCTGCTCTTGCTTTGATATGATGATTATTAACCAAGATGTACATCTGACTCATTTTGGGGGCTTTTAAAAATAGATTCCAGGGACTCTCATCACATGAAATCTACTGAATCAAAATGTTGCTATGTTGGGTCTAGGACAAATACTTGTTTTGGGTTTAATGTTTTATTAGGTATTTCTGATATGCAGCCAAAGTTAAGGAAAATCATTAGTCTTCTAAAACCAGCTTATACACTTTTTTATATTCCTTACAGTTCCTGGAAATATGCCTAGTTAGGAGCACAACAGATGATTTTCTTTATGATGAATCAGCCAAGTCAAAAGGTAATGACAGTGGAGGAAAATATCTCCTTTTCTAGGTCTTATGGAATTGATTCTAAGAGTCTGTCAGCCCTGGAATACATGGATGACTTATGCCCACAACACCTGATTAAAAACCATACTAGAAAGAAAATGGTCTTATGCTCACCTTCCACCCTGTACAGTCCTTCTCCCCAACCTCGATCTAGTACTAATGGTTTCTCTTAGAACGTACATAAGCTGGGCCTCCCTGGTGGCGCAGTGGGTTAAGCAACGCACTATGAAGCAAACCGCAACCACTGCAGCACGAGTTCGATCCCTGCTGCCGGCCAGGGGGGGG
>JAGFMF010011606.1:9567862-9583129 GCA_019455555.1 Galemys pyrenaicus | reverse complement strand
CGCTCTGTCTGTGGTGAATCCTCTCACCCCCCACACCTCTGGCCTGTACCCCAGTGCTTGTATGCATAAATAAAAATAAATCTTTAAAAAAAAAAAAAAAAGAACGTACATAAGCTATTGGTTAGAGACAAATCAAAGAGGAATGAAGCAGATTTAAGCAAAAGGGTAAAGGAAGAGGGAAAAGATAGGAGATAGTAATAGAATGACCTGTGGTTAGAAAGATCTTACTGATTTTTTACATATATCCAGGAAACAAAGGCAGTTCTCAAAAAATGAGAATACTGCATTTATTTATGGTAATATAATACCACTGGAATTAGAATAGTTTTCTAAGATGGTTATTTTGAAGGATGATAGTTGGTAAAGTAGTAAGCTGTGACATACTTAAATATAATAGACATATTACTTACAAGAAACATGCTCACATGATAATTATGATATGCTATCAAAAGGCAACTTGCAGTACCTATGCCTAAATAAAAAAAGATTTCTTTTTGAAGATTCAGGGCAAACTCAGACACATAACTTTGAATTTTGCCATAATTCTAACTAGTAGCTAGTACTATGAGCTTTTTTAATTCAGTTAAGAAATTTCAAATGCCTCAAAACAACGAATAATTGAAGGATAAAAAACTAAATATGTAAAATTGATAAATGCATGATTAAGGTATATATACTTTCAAGAATATCAAGTACAGACAAATAAGGCAGCAAAATAAGGCAGAATGATCTTTCCAGTCAGAAGAGAAACTTGATTTTGGTTGCTAGAGAATTTTCCATTGAACAGACAAATTAGTTAAAACAAGCTTGTTGTTTAAAGTGCCATTACACACACTTTGGTGGTGGGTAGATACATGTGAAGTTATACTCCTGAAATTTATAGAGTATTGTAAATCAATAAAATTGTATTTAAAAATAAAGTGTGATTAAATGAACAGCCTTCAAGGCTCATTAAAATGTGTCCTGCAGTCTAAGATCTTAAAAAAAGGTGTCTTCTTATTCATTAAGGAAAAACATAAGTGGGGGCCTCCCTGGTGGTGCAGTAGGTTAAGCATCGCACTATGAAGCTGTCCACAGCACGAGTTTGAACCCTGCCACTGGCCAGGGAGGTGACCCACGTGGCTCAGCAGACCTCTCCTGCCTTGCCCGCTGCTCCCTCAACAGTGTTTCAGTCAATCTGCCTGCTCTGTTTCCCACTCTGTCTCTGGTGAATCCTCTCACCCCCCATGCCTCTGGCCTGTACCCCAGTGCTTGTATGCATAAATAAATACTTTTTAAAAAATAAGTGAAGAGTAACAAAAAACAGTACATTATAGTTTTATCTGTCTTTCTATATCACATACTTCTAAATTATTCCTAGTTGGTTACATATAGCTTTTACCAAACTTACATCTTGAAACATTCTCCCCTCTGATGTTTCTAAGAGTGCTGTGAAATAGGGTTCCATGTTAAATAAGCAGTTGTATATACTGCAACACTTCTCAAATCCATTAGATTGCTGTACATTATATATCTCTAGAAGTGATATTCAATAAGCTGTGTTCTATATATTGTTGGTCATGGGCAATGTGTGTATGTCAGTGTATGACATTAATAGTTCTTAAACAGTTCCTGTTGAATTAGTATGTGTGTATCTTAGATTCTAAAGTTTAGAAAACTATACTAAAAGCTTTCTATATAGTTGGCAGGCAGACATGTAAATATCTATTATAATAAATATGTATATTTGTAGTCATGTCTCAATGAATGTTACTAATGAGTCAAATATAAATTCTTCAAGGAATTTATATATTTTAGGGTTCCTTTTATAGCAACATAACAAAGTAAATTCAAAGATGGTTTGTACCTAGATTTGAGTTATTAAAAAGGTTTTATTATACTAAAAGGAAATTATGAAAAATACTTGGTATGGAAATTCCTATTTTTCAACAGATAAATTATCTGACAAGATTGCTAATCATTTACTCTCTTCAAGTTTTTGTAATATTTTTGTCTCTGATTTAACATTATTTATAATTTGTTACCATATAGTTTGATTGAATTGTGAAATTTAAATTCATAGTTTTCCATTGTTTAAGTCTATAATGATATTCTGATCCTCATTCCTCCCTATACAAGAGCTTCATCATAATCTGTAGGCTATATTGAGATGAAAGTTATAGAACTTGAAAAGGCCCAAAGCCTTTTCAAAAGCCATAGGCAGTTATTAAAGAAATACTGTTCATGAAATGCATGTTTCTGTACTTTTCTCTAAAATGACAAAGGACCCATGCAGAGCAGTTCTATTTCTAGCATAACTTGAATTGGTCAGCAGGGAATTCCAGTTCCTGATTCCACAGATTTAAAGACAAGTTTACTTATGTAAACAGTGATCTGTATGTTTACCCTGACAAATTATTAATATCACATACATCATATGAAAATATATAACTGAAAAAGTATAGAGTAAGTTCATAATTTGTAAACAGTCTTACTTTATAGTTATAATAAGGAGCCTGTTGATCTTTGTCCCACTGGCTTCCAGAAATAGAAATGTTTACTTGCTTCATAATCACTTTATAGGGCACCTGGCGTCCTGCAGCATCACTACAGGGAGCACCCCGGAAAGGGACTTTTGCAATGGTACAGACATCCTCCTAGAAATGAAAAAATGGCCATGTTATAAGTTATCAATTCTTCAACTCTTAAAAGCCAAATCAGAAAGTACAGTAAGATATTATTTATTAGGAATAAATATATATACATACACTATAACTCGATAACCTGACTATGCGGAAATACTGGTTTAGAACCAGAAGTTAAAATTGAATTCCATTACTTAATGGCAGATACAACATTCAAAATACAATAGAAATAGAAAATAATTACCTAAGAAATTTTTGTTCTTACCTGTGATAGATTCAGGCAGGTATAATCATAACCATACCAGGGAATACCCATAACAAGTTTCTTAGGGTTAATGCCCAACTTGATGTAGTCATCATATCCTAATCAAACAGGGACAGAAAAAGCATGTCTTTCTCTTGTTATGGCTACAAATGTGTTCACAGCCACTCAGTCTAAGTTTGTAATCATGTACATTTAAAATCATTTCTTAAGAAATATAAATTCCGTACCACATTCTAAACCATTCTTTTTGAATAACAAGACATTCAAAGCAATTAAAATCAAAGTCAGATCTCTCAGAATTTAATTCCAGAAAAATAACACATTTCAGGAAAGTATGCCGTGTCTATTAAAATTTTCAAATTTTAAATAGTATATACTTTTTTAGATTATTCTGTCCAAACAATTAGGACATGATAAAATGAAACCAGGTTCTAAGAGTTTACATCTATATGAAAAGAGATTGCTGGTTGATTGATGAATAAATCACTAATAAAAAAAAATCAACAATTAAGCTATCTTCCCCAGGAAATTTCAGTTGCATTAAAAATATAGAAACAATCTTTTATTCAACTGGCTGATGGGATACAACAAAACCATGGAAAGGATAATGCAAAGGCCATATCAGATGAGTCAGATCAGAATTACTCTTGATTTTCAGGATAGCATGAATACTAATATTAAATGTCAAGTAAGATAAAGCCAATTCTATCAGTCATGTAGTAGATACCACATCATAACTATCTTTGCTATTATCTAAAATTGATTTAAACAAAAATAATCAAATTCTAGCTAAGCACATATCCATGTAATTTTGTGACTAAGTGTTGACTTGAAGTTAGAACACCTGCTTGAGTCTCAGCTATAATACCTGCGCAGTTGCAGTCATGACAGTGTCAATGAACTTTCCCTTACCTCATCTGTAATAGAGGGATAATAATAATGTATGAATTCCACAGATTTTTAGAAGGATTGAATAAAAACAAAGCCTTCAAAACTCTTTAAAGTTCTCTGAATTGATTTTTGTTTCTACCTTTAAGCAAATGACATTGAAATATATACATATACATATAAAATATATATATTAAATCTTAGTATTTGAGGTTATGGGATAGATATTACTAATAAGTTATCATTTTGTGGATTCTTACCAGTTAATGTTTGATTATAGGGAGCATTGGCTGCTGCAATACATTCTGACCATATCTGACTTTGTTCATCATAAGACATCACAAAGAGAAAGTCACAAGCATCTGCAATTCCAGTATAATTATAGCACCTTCTGTCAATGCACTTTGGAGACCAAGCTACATCAAAGGTTACCTGTGGAAAAATACATGCCATAAGTAATATAATCAAATATGCATATTATGTCAGGTGTTTTATTGATTTATTCTCTAGCATCATACTATCCAAGAAAAAAAGAATTGCTTACATGTAGGAACACAGGGTTTGACATATATAGAACTAGAACAGTTATGACAAATATATTTTTTGCCTACATGAACTGACCCAGACATGTATTTGGACAAATTTAATGACCAGGAACAGGGCACTATGAATAAAAGAAGTTATGAACTTAGAAGTTTTTAGAGGCTAAACTTAAATGTAACTCAATTGATGGATAGAAACAGGTATAATGATAAGAGGATATGGCTAGGCCCCTAAACTACTAGAAAGTAAAAGCACATTAAAATAATTCAAATATTAAGGTTCTTAAATATTGTAGAGGCTAAATAGGGCACTCGTTGATAAGCTCATTAGTCTATATTGGAAGTTTGTGCCCCCAATTTAAAATTGTTACATGATGGTTTTTGGCAATAGGTATAGATTAATCAACTCAAAATGTCACATAAACCACTTATTTTAAGGAAATAAAATGGGTGGTAAATTATCTTTCATTTAGCATGAAACTCTTAAACGAGAATGAGTCTCAAAATATTTATTGCCTTAAGCACATGATAATTATTTTAAATGTGTGCAAAATGTGTGTTTTAAAGCTTCATTAATGTATTAGGCACTCAGTAAACACATGATTATTACAAAAATTGAGATATTTTAGTTGAAATGTTTACACTTAGTCAATTCATTCTTTTTAGAACTTTCTCAAAGTTCTATCATTCTCTTTGTATCTATACAAAAGTCAGCTCATCTTTACTAGTACAGCTTTGCTCAATAGCTCTATAGCAAAATATGTTATAAAGTGAAATGTTTGCCTACTGGATATCATTTTGTCCACAATCTCCTATTTAAAAAATGGGAGCTGTAGTAGTAGAGAAAATAAATGGTTGTCTCTAAACAGAACATTTCAAATCCATTTTATAAGTCCTTACCTCCCTCCTAGGCATTAAGAGTATTTTTACCTGGATTTCTTATCATAGTCAATCTCATTTTTGAGAAGGCAGTGTTAGATGAGAAATGAAAAGACTGGGTTTGTAGTCTTGGCTTTGTTATAACTCCATCTATATGTCACTTAAAACATCTGAATCTGTTTTCCCACCTATAAATATGAAGGTTTGGAAGCACTCTTCAAGAGTATTTCCTGCTCTTTTCTTTCAATTAATTACTAAACACTTGACTGAGTGTTATAGTTGTGCCATCATCCCAGTTCAAACCATAAATTCCAAGGTATTTGGTTGAGTTTGTTCTTACTGGTGTCCCTTTCTCCTCTAGACTGTTTTACCTACAACTTAGAACAGTCTTGCCCAAACACATCCTACCCATATAACCTACTAGCTGCAGAATAAAATGCATACGCTTCGATCTAACATTCTGGGTTTCCACAATTGAGCCTATCTTGGAAATTATTTCCCACTAGTCTACCTCATGTGAACTGGAAATAGTAACCTAAATTGTCTTACTTGCCCCTCAAACACAGAGATAGATATTCCTACTACAAGATCTCCGTGCTGTCTCTTTATCCTTGCTCTTTGACTGTAGCTTAAGCACACACCAACCTATTTGAGACCAAAATTTATGGTGGCCTACTATTCTTGATCTAAATTGTACTCATCTGAAAAGTTGTATTTTATGCTTTCTACTTGCATAAAGCCACAGAGATGTCAATTTTTTATTATTTTGCCAATGATTTTCAAACTTATGTTGACCAACTTTACTAGAATCACTTGTTCAAAATATAGGTTTGATCACAAATTTACTTGCTCAAACTATAGTTCCTAGAGCTATTGAATCAGTCTTCTGTGATCATTTTAACAAGCATTCTCCACTGAGTCTAAGATAGGTTAGAGCACTGGTTTATACTACTTGTGATATAGACAAATACTTGTGTGTGTATATTTTTTCTACTTAACTATATTTTAAATTTTTGAAAGGGATCATTCAGACACTCATTAAACACTGTGAATTCACTGTTTAACCTAATAGGTATTTTTTCAGGTTTGAGTATAATTGATAAATAAAATTATAATGTTTATTTAAATATATTTAGCTGTACAAATAATGATCTAATAGGCATATATATTGTGAAAGGATTTCTATCACTGAGTTAATTAGTTATCTCAGGAAAATGGCAGTTACTATCTTGATGGTAATAACATTTAAGTTCTACTCTTAGTAAACTTCAAATATATAATACAGTATTATCAGCTGTCACCTTACTATATAGTACATCCTCAGACCTTACTCTTCATATAGTTGAAAATTTATACCCTTTTACCAGTCTCTCCCTACTCCCCTCCAACTCCCAATCACTGGAAGCTACCCATTCTTTATGAGTTTGAAATTTGGGGATTCTTTTCAATTCCACACATAAGTGACACCATGCTTTATCTGTCTTTGTGTGGTTTATTTTACTGGGTAAATTGCTCTCCAGATCATCCATGTTACTAAAAATAGGATTTCCTTCTTTGTTTAAGGCTGAATGACATTCCATTGTGTATGTATACCATATATGTCCTCCAGGTCTTCTTTATCCACTCATCCTAGACTGACACTGAGGTGATTTTCATATCTTGGCTACTACAATTACACTGCAGTGAACATAGGAGTTTAGATAATCTCTCCAAGATCCTATTTTCATTTCCTTTCGTTACACACTCAATAGAATTGCTGAATCATATGATAGTTTTATTTTTAGTTTTTTGAGGAACTACCATACTGTTTTCCATAAGTAGTTATACCATTTTACAATGCTTACAAAGAAGGGTTCCCTTCTTTGTACCTCCTCTGAGCTGATCACTAAGAAATAGGCATGGAAAGCGTTCATGTACTTGCCCTTTTAGAACTGCTTTCTGCAGTCTGTGGGACTCAAGAAATAAGCCCTGTTTGCTTTCAGAGCTATGTGTTTTGGGGGACCATTCCTTCACATGGAAGTTATAAAAGTTAGGGTACTGCCTGTGTGCTCCAAACTCTTTGCTCCTCAGGAAGAAACTTGGATTGGAGGTTCCCTCCCTGGTTCTGTAACCAGGCTGGCGTTTAAGGCAAGAGTATGTCTCAACCTTTCCCACGCATTTCATGAAGTTATTTCCCCAGTCTATGAATGTGTAGGAGTCACTCAGCTTGCTTCTGGATTTCTCTCAAAAGAAGTTGCTCTGTGTGTTGCTATTCTATGTATGGGATGAAGGAAATTCAGGAGCCTTCTAATCTCCATTTGGTCCAGAATCTCCCATCCTATAGTTCTTAACCATAGTCACCTATGAAGCTTTTAAAAAATATAAATTCTGGGCACACCCCAAACCTTCTGAGTAATAATCTTTGACAGTGGGTTCCAGTGTATGTGCTTTTTAAAGATTCCTGGTTATCTAGCTAAGTGGACAGATTTCCAAACTACTGATCTGGGGCTACATCATCCTAGTACTGTGGTCTGCTCTGGTCACACTCATGATGGCAATGAGGAAGCACACTCCCTTCTTTGCACAGCTCTTGCAGGTTCTATGGAGTTAGTCCTGAGTCTTACTGGATGTCAGGTGCTTTGCAAGTAACTCAGTCTGTGGATCAAGTGAGCCCCATGCCCTGTACTACTGAGAGTATTAACAAGAGCTGTTTCTTTGCTACACTGGTGAAAGCAGGACATGGTCAAAGCTGGGCCTGGTAAGCAAAGCCCTCCCTGATTCTGGCTGATCCTCTTGCCTATCTAGTATTTCTAAACCTATTGCAAGGCAGGTAAGTGCTGCTAATCCCAGTGTTTTGTTTTGATGTGAATAGAGAACAGATTTAGCACATAAAATTCCTTAAATCATCTCTAATAATAACAACCTCAATAATCCCCAGGTTTTGTTTTTTTTTTTAGTATCTATGTGCTGAAGTTTTTTCCCACTCCATTAGTGGAAAACTGAACTTCTATTAGTCATAACCTTCTTGAATACATTTTAATAAGGAAAATAAGGGTTTCCCAAAAGTAACAAATGAGTTTTTACCTGTGACCCTTCAATTTCACGATGGAAAGCATCTGTAGTTTCTTTGACTAAGGCAGTTAATGCATCATATTCAGGTGATGAACAATTAACTTCTTGCTCTATGTCTATATTAATTCCATCCATATATTGTTTTTTGGCCAACTTAAGTTTTTCAGCTATCCAGGATGCTCTAAAAGAAGGATCAACAATATCCTTCAAGGACACGTCTCCTAGGAGAAAATACACATCTTTTGTGTTTATATGATTTTCATAATTTAATGACATTTACTTCACAAACCCATCCCAAAGAGATCAAAATGTCTTTAAGACATCTCATTATTTTGGGATCTAAACCCTCAAGTAAAGTTTTCCAAGTGGAGAAATATACCAAGATAACAGAAAGGCATTATTCATTAATCTCCAAAATAACTAGTACGAATAATTACTAAAAGTTATTCCCATATTAGAAAGCAGAAATTGTGGACTGACTAGTTAAAGGTCATCATGCCTTTTGCCAAAAATCATACAGTAGTTTAATTCTTAAAATAGCTGTATCTATGAAATTACAGTCTCTGTGAACTTAGCTGAATCTAAATTTTTAGGATGCTTAAAAATACTCCAGATAAACATGCAAAGGGAACTTTTTTGCAAAGTCAGAATGCAGGTAAACTTACCAATCGACTGGACATATCTGATCAAAACTAACTCACCTTTTAGTACTACTCTAGCTCCTTTTGAATGAGCATGGCACATAAGTTCTGAGTCGTATTTTCCAAAAACTGCCACAGTTGTAATCTGTGACCAATCATAAGATTTCCAAGTTTTCTGTCCAACATCAAACACAAAGACCTGCCAAATCAACAGGGATAAGTACTTAAATAACAAAGAGTATCATGCTAACTACCTGAAATAACATTAAATACTAGCCATTTGCCAGGCACTGAAGGGCACAGAGAGCACAACAGTAAGACATAGAGATCCCAGTATAACTGCTGGTAACGGCAATTAGCTAGGCCTAGAAAGTAGGGAAGGATAGACCAGAAAATAGCAGCGAGACCAAAGCCTAGAGACAGCGCATGGTGGTTTTGTAATTAAATACTGAATATAGCTGACACCTAGAATTTGGAGGAGACAGCAGTGAAGAAGTAGAGAATGGTAGCAAGGTTAAGTCATGGAAGGCCTTGTAAGCCCTCTTGAGATAGTACTGCTTTATCCTGAGGGGAAGTGTTTAAAGGAGAAAATGTATTTCAAGTATGCATTTATGTAAACATTTTAGAAAAATTCCGTCAACTGAATGGACAATGGACTAAAGAGGCAAAAACTGTAGATAGAATATACAACAGGGAGACTTAGGAGAATTCAGGCAAGAGATGATGGTGACCTCAACTAAAGTTATGGAAGAGCAGAACAATAAGAGATAAATGAACCAATCTGAAGAGCCTAAGGAGGCAAAATTAACAGAACTTTGTAACTGAATTAGTAAGGTTAAGAGGAAGGGAGGAGGTGATGATACTCAATATTCTAAATGCTGCAACTGGAGCCATAGATACTGCATTAATTAGGAGTGATTTTTGATGAACCTGATTTCTTAGAATAGTACTCAAGTTAAATTCTAAGACAGCTGATGTTATGCTTCTCTGGTATCTTTCCTGCCCACGTCCCACTCCCTGATAATTCTAGAAGCACAGAATTTTTAGATCGTTTTTATTTTACTGCAAATAAGTGTTAATTCACTAATTTAGCAAGTATTTATTGAATTCCAGTAAGCTATAGGGAAAGATTATCACTAGACATTAGTGACACAGAGGTTAAAAGAAAGAACAGACACATTTATTTTATTGCACTAGAGTTTAGGGTTACATGAGAATGCTGGGGACAGCATGGAGGCAGGATTTAAGTGGTAGGGCAGAAAATCTTCCCTGAGGACTACACGCTTATGGGAAGGACTGAAATCTAGGGAAAATTTAAGTGGTAGGGCAGAAAATCTTCCCTGAGGACTACACGCTTATGGGAAGGACTGAAATCTGGGGAAAGACCTGCACAGGAAGGAGGACTGTTTATGGACAAAAAAGAGCACTCTCAGCAAAGAGAACAAAAAAGGGCATCGGTCTATTATAAGAAGAATTGCAAATATCCAAAACCAAAAGATCAGTCTCACAGAAATCCTAAAACTGCGATGAATCTTAAGACTACTAAGGTAGGTGGTGGCAAGATCAAGTAGGGGAGGTTTTGTAGACCAAGGAGGATTTTGTATTTTGTCCTGAGATCAACAGGAAGCTGATTTAAAGAGGAGTGGGGCATAAGGCTTGTGTTTAAAAAAGATGGGAAAATAAAGAAAGCTCTACCTTGCTGGGCAACTGTGAAGAGAATAGATTGGGTTAAAGTGTAGAGGGTAACTAGCTAAGAAAGTTAAACCAGGGCCTCTCTAGTGGCCCAGAGGTTAAGTCTCAGTGCTATCAAGGCCTGACTTTGATCCCTGGCGAGGGAGGTGACCCACATGTTACAGCAAACTTCTCCTGCCTCGCCTGTTGCTCCCCTTAGCAGTGTCTTCAGCAAATTCACCTGCTCTGCTCCCCACTCTGTCTCTGGTGAATCTCCCTCACCCTCACCTCTCCCTCACCCTCCTCCCCCTACACTTCTGGCCTATACCCTAGTTCTTCTATGCAAAAATAAAATTTGTTTATTTGTACACTGCTGAGGGCAGCAGCAGGGCGAGGCAGGAAAGGTCTGCTACTCCATGTGGGTCCCCTCCCTGGCCGGTGGCAGGAATTGAACTCATGCTGCAGTGGCTACAGTTTGCTTCGTTGCTTAACCTACTGCGCCACCAGGGAGGCCTGCAAAAATAAAATTTAAAATAAAATCTTCAAAAAAGAAAGTTAAACCAGACATTTAAAATTTTTTCTTAATGTTCATTTTGTTTTTTAACATTTAAGAATTAACTATGCATGGCTCACTTTTCTCCTAAGCAGTTGCCACTGAAATAAAAACTACAGAATGTGAATTAAAATGGACCATTGTTTTTATTTTTTTTAAAATATTTTATTTATGGATATAAGAACTGGGGTGCAGGCCAGAAGTGCAGGTGGTGAAAGGACTCAGAGACAGAATGGGAAACAGAACAGGTGGATCTGAATACACTGCTGATGGGAGCAGCAGTGTGAGACAGTAGAGGTCTACTGCACCATGTAGGTCAGCTCCCTGGCCAGGGATAGAACTCAGGCCTCAGTGACCGCAGAAAGCTTGATAGTGCGGAGACTAATCCCTGCACCACTAGGAAGACCCTGGCTATTGTTTTTGACTCATTTCCAAACCTTAGCCCCTATTTTAATTCTGATAATATTGAATTTGTTACAAAAATTACTGAGAGTTTGTGTTCTAATCAGTGTTAAAAAATAGTTGGGCAAACCATAAAAGGATAAAAGCAATGTAGTTGAGTCTTTACATTGATAAATACAGGAGTGGAGAAAAACACCACTTACCATTACAAATGGACAAGATTTTGCTTCTTTGCATAGTTAATTTTCAAATGCAACAGATACTGCCTAACCCATGTTAGCCAAGCTTCCACACTAGGCAGTTTCCCAAAGAAGTACTTTTCTCACTTTTATTTTTTCTCCTAAACAGTGAATATATTTGTTTTTATTGGGACGTAAGGGCCCCTGCATCAAAGTTACTCAGCTAGATTATAACTGACAGTTATCCTTATCTTTACAGAAGAACTGCTCTTTGGACTAAACTTTTTGATCTCTCAGAACATCCAATTGCTGCTATAGTCATAAATTCTAGGTAGTCAAGGTGGTTTCCCTATTGCCTCCTAAAGGCTGTTTGACTAAAGTTGTCAAAGGCCTTATAAATTGTTAGTGGGTAGAAGAAAAATTACTGAAAAGATCCACCTTTACCACCCTTCTTGGGTGGTTTTGAGTTGCCAAAAGACTGCTAGCAACAAAGGTAAAAAGTCTGCCTTCCAGAATATTAGTGGAGTGTTGAGATTCTTTCAAATCCTTATTCCCTTGAAAACCAGTGGGTATAGGGTATTTCTACACAGGTAATTCATACTAATTCCTTCCATTTTTTTAAACACGGATTTTCCCCAAAGACAGAAGGGTAGCAAGTGGCTTTTGTGTTTGGAGTCAGATCTGGATTCGACTACTTGTCTCCCCCTTTCAAGCAGGCACTTACTATGACACTTGGGAGAAGTTACTCCACCTGAGCTTCCTCATCTATAAATGAAGGCAATCTGTAAATGGAAAGTCCCTCAGAGTGGTCAAAGTTGGTTTTAGCACCCCTACCACCTCTTTTAGGGCTCCATTCTACTTTGTTTTCTTAGGGCCTTTAGGACTAGACCCAAGGGGAGTAGGGGGAAGGCGCTGACCTCAAAGTCGGGGTAGTGGCTGATCGGACGGCACAGCTCAGGCTCCTGACACGGACAGTCCCTACCGGCCTGGGCCGGCAGTGCCAGCAGCAGCGCCAACAACAGCAGAGGGAACCCCGGGGTGCTGCGCAGCACGCTGGCCAAGAGGAGCCCGCATGAGAGCGGCTTGCCAGACATGTCTCCGGTCACCTAGCAGTGGGAGCTTCCTACAGAGGTGGTGGCGGAGGGGCGGGGCCAGGAGGGGGCGGGGCCAGCCGCGGGGAGGAGCGTCTGCAAGCATAGCCGGGAAATGGGGCAGAACAGAATCAAAGGTCATCCCAGCCAGGTGTCCTACGGAGCAGACTAGTTGACTCAATCGGGTAGTTTTCATTTGTACCACTTAAACTCCCCCACCCTCAGCACTATGCACCTCTTTTTGCCTCTGTGTCATGCATGGTTTTTGTGTACTTTTAGTGGAGTCTGAAGGTGGAAGGAAAACCTAAAATACAGAAGTAGAATGTCTTGGAAGGGGCGACTGTGCTACGCAGCAGGAATGTTTAAAAATTTTTTTAAAATAGGGATGTTCATTCTGAGCTAAGATGGTTGTTTCAACACAGTCAGCTAATTTCAATTCCTCCTGTATTTAAACTTAATTAGAAACTTAAACCCACAAGGACAAGGAGATCACAGCAACATTTTGGAAACCCAAATGCATAAGTGTAAGGTATATGCCCCAAGTCTTAGCATAGGGGATCACTGAGAAACAACCCAGCTTAAACCACAGAATCTTCAAAAGGTTCAGGACCTGCTGCAAGAGGTGCTTTGGAAATTAGGAGGAGGTGGGGAGAGCTGCTGGAGAAGCAACTGGACTCTGAATCCTTTCTCCAGCCATGTCTCTGGGCAGCTATCTCTCACTCATGGAGGCCAAAGTTTGGAGGTTTAATTGCAACGGGCAGATCCTCTGGTGTGCACTTGAGTACTATACCTAAAAGGGAAATAAGCGACTTTGCACCAGACGGAAGATAATTGACATATGGTTTTTCTTGACAAACCATACCCAGATTACCCTATAACGAAATTCAAAGTGAAAACACCCCCCATCCATTCAGAGATACCTATTTTACTTTTTATCTTATGCTTTTAATCATGGACAGCAAACTATAAAATGCAATAATATAAAAGAGACCTTAAATAACAGAGAAAGGAATACCAGGAATAGACAGTGTAGGGAGAACAATTGCTAAAAATAAGCCTCAGTAGTATCTGAAAAAGAAGCCACACTAAAATGCAAAGAAGAAAAAAAAAAAAAAGATGCAAAATGGGAGATTAAAGGAGCTATTGGAAATTAGAAATAAGATAGAATCAAAAGATTTAAGTAAAACAAAAATACTTTTCAAAGAGAAAGATAAGAAAGAAAGAACAGTCCAAAAAGGAAGAGATCATCAATAAAGTAACTCAGTACAACTCACTAAAGGCTAAAATGCTGTTAGTAATATTTTTGCAACAAAGTATTTTAAAATTACTTTTTTTTAGACTAAATGCACATTCAAAGGATTATCCTATAGTGTAAACACAACTTGTATATGCTCTGGGAAACAAAAAATTTCATGACTTGCTTTATTGCAATGGTCTCATTGGAACCCAGAGTATCTCCAAGGTGTGCCTATAAATCTCTGAAATGTTACAGGATGTTTCAGTCTTACAGTTGGCTTGAATCAGAATCTGAGTAAAGTCTACAACATTAAGACTGAAAAAAGGTTTAAGTAATTCAAGAAAAACTTCAAATACTGAAAGACATTTTCAGAATGAAAGGGTGAAGAACAGAACCTAGAAGCTTTCAGAGGTGAAAAAAAATCACAAAGGATCAAGAATCAGAATAACCTCAGGTTTCTCAGCAACAGCACCTGAAAGATTAAAAAAAAAAAATACAATATTTGAAATTCTAAAAGATATGATTTCCCATTTTAAGTGGACATTAATATGAAATTATATGCTTTTAAACTTTGTAGACTTAAATTATATAGGCATTTAAGTGGACTTAAAATTCTGCCAAGTTATCAGTCAAGAGGGAATGTCATACAGCATTTCATAATATTTGCATATCATGCACTCTTTCTCAAGAAGCTATCAAATGAAAGCAAGGAAATAAACAATGAAAGAAGATTAAAAGGGAGCTGGAAACAGGAAATCTAAAATGGGAATGTGAAGATGGAATCCCCTCACCTGCCAAAGATGGAGAATCCCTTGTTAACTGTAGAGCTTCAGTTCAGGTAACTGAGAGCATCTAGTCCAGCCTGGGTCCTATTGGGAAGAATTTGTAAATGACATGCAAAGCCACTTATCAGTAGCCAAGTTCTCTGCAAAGTGAACTGATAGTCAAGATGAAAGTCAGGGAAAATATTATCTAATTGATGAGATATTCAATAATGGTGGTATAGGACTGAGACAGATTAATAAGCCTAATAAAGAAGTATCTTAATACAAGTGGATTCACTGAATCTAGTTATCTTTTAAGAAAGCCTTTGCTTCTCAGAGAGTAAGGCTATTCTGTAGTATGGGAGAGAATACTTGTTGGGAGTCACCTAACTATGTCGTGAGGCAAAAGCCCGTCATAGGGGAACTGCCCTGAAAAATCAGAGGTTCCAAAGTTGGCCCCCCTTGGACTCCCTTTTGTTT
>JAGFMF010011606.1:9473502-9567812 GCA_019455555.1 Galemys pyrenaicus | reverse complement strand
CCTTTAATTGGGGGCTTATAGCTTTTTGGGTATTGACACTAGTGTGACCTTGTGGCTATTTATCTTACACTCAGTGAATAAAACACTTACTTGTATTTATACAAAGTTGCCTTGTCTGCTTTAACATTGATAAGTAAGCCTGTAAATTAAGATACTGATAGAAACATGTTCAAAGTGGTATGTGTCATAAATTCTAAATGGGAGTTGCGGGACCCCACGCTGTCCTTGAAGAAATGTAATATTTGTTAACTGCCTGCTCTACGCAGGTGTTGAGGTAATCTCACTGCTTGCTTGTAAGATATAAAATAAAGGACTGCTAAGACTTAGCAGCAAGGATGAACACCAAACCCTGACTCATGTCTTGAAACCCTGAACCCCCCTCATTCTCTGACTTCCGTTCCATCCTTTGGGGACCTGGCCTTCTGTCGTAGCTGGTCTTCAGCAAATACACATCTACCTGCTTTGGGGCTTCCCAAGACCTCCTCCAGGTTCAGTAACTCACTAGAAGAATTCAGTTCTCAGCAAATAATTGTATTCGCAGCTAAGTTATTATAGCAAAAGTAAAAGCAAACTCAGCAGAAGGGAAAAGGTACGTGGAGACAGGAAGAAAGTAAGCACAAGCTTTCATCCTATGGAATAATTTAAGATATGTTAACTACTCCAACATGCCTGAAATGTCTGCCCTTGAAACTCATCACAGACTCAGGGGTCTGTGGGAACCCACCTAAATCCAAGTTCCTAGATGTCAGCCAAGGACCAGACTTGCAAGTAGGCCTCTCCAAAGAGAGAACATTCACACCTGTCCATTAACTCTTCTGCACACCACCTAAATGAAGAATTCTTATATATTTAAGAATTACATAGAGAGAAGAATGTATATTTTATTCTTTATATATGTTTGTAATATATATAAAGAAGAATTCTTATATACCTCAGAAAAAGCTAGTAATAAAAGCAGGAGAAAGTAGGCACCCAAGAGCAAGCAAGTAGACTGACTTTTCATCATTTTCCCTTTTGTTCCTTTTGAATCTCATAGGTATTATTAAAGCAAGTTTGAAAGGCCTATAATTTCATAGTAATTAACATTTGTTCTTTATTTTAATTAAGTCATTTTAACTTTATATTCAGTACCTTTTGCCTTTAATTTCATTTTTGTTGCTTCTCCTCAAGATATGGGCAGAAAAAACACTATGATTTGCCCCAAACTGGTTCTTACAATGAAAAACTCCTCCAGGGCACCTACAGTTCTGTCTGGAACTTGCAGCTAGAGAATTTTGACATTTAAAGCTCCAAGCAGTATTTTCTATAAAGTATTTAATTACTATGTAGTGAAAAAAAAAAACACTTGACTACTTCCAATAAAATTGCTTTGAACCCCTAAGTAGTCAAATTATTCAGAGTTACATAAAAACCATATTCAGATTGTGAGACTGTTCAGATTGGTTCATGTGGTCTGCTGTGTCATTGTCCAGTTTCCTGGACTCCAGTCTTAACCTCCTGTAACCCATCCAGAAACTATGGTTTTCAAAGCTTCTTCTTGATAAAAGTCACATGCAAAACTCAAATACAGAGTCCTGGACCCTGTTCCATAGAATCTGACTCAGAGTCTGGATGGAGTCTGTGACTGTGCATTTGGAATAAAAGCCTCAGGTGGCTGCAGGTGTTCGTAGCACATAATTTTAGACAATCTGCCATAATTAGAGTTTAATAATCTTTGTAAAGTGCAGTTTAAAAAAAAAATCTCACCACCTTTTAAAAAACCTTTCCCCATTTAGTATGGCAGAGTTTTATGGGAACTCGCAGTTCCTTTTGAGGATCAACAATAGCTATGAACTCTCTCAAGAAAAGTGCATATCCATATTTATTGTGTGAACAGTTCTGAAATTCACCAGAGAACTACTTGATCTTATGCATAAGACTAAGAAGTGATTATTCACAGATACATCCCTCAACTTCATTATATTTCTTTCGCTTGACACAGTTCACCCAGGCTCCATTTTTTCCAAGACTTCACAGGGCTATCCAAACTGGCCCTTTTTTTTTCTCTTGGGGGCCTCCCAACTATTTACAACCCTTTTCTACATGGTACCGTTTATGTATGGAAAAATGGACAACCAGCGTATTCTCCTCTGCTTCTCAAATCTTTCCTTTTCTAGACTAAATCAAATTTTCCTCATGTAACAATTTCTTGACTTTTTAGCATCTCACCCGCTGTCCTTTTTGATGAGCTTTAAGGACATGGTAAAATGCTAATCCACACACTTCAGGAAAGGTATCATCTAGCCAATTCAGGACAGCGAAATTGTTAGGCCCTGTGAACTGACATGCTTAATGTTCTTTGGGCAGTGACATCCCTCTTGGCTCATAATAAATTCATGATGAGCTAAAACCCTTGCTATGTCTCCTTTACAATATCATCGTTCAGCCAAATCTTTTCTTTTAGTCATACAGCTGATTTGTTTAACTAAGACAGAACTTTACACTCAACTCTTGAAAATATATCTTATTTGAACCAGTTCCATCCTCAGTACAGACGCAGAGATGTGTCCTCACCTACCCTATTAGAGAGTTTGCAAAACAAGTTGACAACCTATAAATATAACAATTTGAAACAGCTTTTGTTTGCATGCAAGGACAACCACTAAAAGGGTGTTCAGGTAGAGACCAAACACAGCGGTTTCATGAGCAGGCTGCTGTGGACACCCCACAGGCTGAACTGAGAAGTCAGTAGAAGCCATTTTCCATAGCTGATATGTAGCTCAGCTTTATGACTTTTTTGCTGCTTTTTTGCTATATGCTTATCTCCATGTACTCCATATGCACACGATTTCATTTGATGACTATACTAGTTTGCTAAACCTGCAACAACCAAGTGCTATAGACCAAGTGATTTAAACAAAAGCCATTTATTGTTCAACAGTTTTAGAGTTCAAAATCAATGTATGGACAGGGGACAGAAGAATTCAACCCAATCCAGTATCTCTGTACCAACACCCACCTAGCCGTGCCTGTTACTTCCAAAGCTCTGAAGACACAGAATAGGATTTCCCTGTATTACAGTTGGTTTCTAAATATGGGGAATTTGCTTTCATTATCAGTACACTAGGTATATGGTGAAGTTATGGTGATGGTGACCCTGGTGGGAATAGTAGTGGTGGTGGCAATTTTATTAAAAAAACAAAACAAAACAAAACAAAAAAAACTGCACTTCAGGACTGCAGTTTTGCTGCTGCTGCAGCTGTGACTGTAGTTATTTGACTGTGGCAGTGGCACATGTATCCTTGGCTTGGGGCAGTTGTTGGGGGCTGTCTCTGTTGCTAGAGGCAACAGAGTTGACACAACAGAGTTGTGTCAGAGTTCCAGGAGTCACTGTGGCTGCTGCTGAATTCCAAATCTACCAGAATAAACTTCAAGAAAAAATAGATGCAAAATCTTTTCATAGAGTTCACTCTATCACCTCTGACAGTCTGCAAGGGTTTTCTGGACACAGCTGATGTTTTCTGTCAGGGCCAGTGGTGTTTAAAGCTTTGAGAGTAATTTCTTCTTTCCAAAGAAGACTCACTCTTCAAAAATAACTGGGTTTTTCAGAAAGAAAAAGGGAAATATTGGATGGTTTTACTTATAGGAGGAATGTAGGAAAACCAAATAAGGGATCAAGAAAAAATAATTATATTAAGAAAACAAAATTAACAGGCAACTACTAATCAGAGACATTCTGCAGGGGAGGGAGAGGGATCAAAACAGGGGAGGGAATGTGTTCTTGCACAAGAGACTATGGTGATGGTGCACAGGTGAATTGGTGGTAGGAATTTAATGGGGACTACACCTGAGAGGAGAAAGCATGCATTGTACAATAAGGAAGAATGATGTAAAATATATCTATGTAAAATAATAATAAAAATAACTGGGCTTCTGAGTTGAGGTCAGAAGCTTGTAATTTATAGTGCCTTCACTAGGTGATAAAAATTGTAGATAATGTTGTACTTATGTTTCAAAACAAAATTTGTTGCAAAAACCAATTTTAAAGAATTTTTATATATGAAAATTCTGAACAAAATAATAAAATGTTCAATTCATGCTAATAGTTTTTCTATTGCTCCTTTGTATTCCTTCTCAGGGCAGGAAAAAAGGCACCAGACTTGTTCTGGCATGAACGAGAACCAAACAACAATGACCAATTGTACATTCCCTAAGTCCCATCTCTAGTGCCTGGGTAATGCTAGCTACAGCTTGCTCTCGTCATCAATGGAAGATGTGTTTCTTGCAGAATTAGAATTCACTTGAGGAATAAGACCTACCTTATATTTGTAGGATGATTTGAATTTTAATTGGGAGATCTCTGGCTAGAATTCTGGCATTTTGATGACATTACATAATTAGGACAGATAATTTATGAACTTTTGTAATTATTTTTAACATTTTCATGTCATCTGACCTTTAAAATGGATTACAGAAGAATTGTGTCAAATTAATCAAAATTAAGAGACTCAAAATACAGCAATTTACTTAAATAAAGGACCCTGCCAGGAAGCAGCACAAAATCAAATACCCAACAGCATAAACATATGGTTAGTTTTTTCTCAGTTCATTTAGCTTTTTATCCCCAAATTTCTCAAATGTCCATTTAAATGCTTACATTTCTGAGTTTCAGGAAGAAACATATCCTTGAAGCAATGAGTTACTTCTGAGCATAAATTTGTAGCCTCACATAATTTTTAAAACACTTTTTTATCACAAAGATATACAAAGACTCAAGAAAAACAAAGTAAAAAATCCAATCAAAAAATGGGCAGAAGAACTTAAAAGACACTTCTCCAAAGAGGACATGCACATGGCCAACAGGCACATGAGAAAATGCTCAGCATCCCTCATAATCAGGGAAATGCAAATCAAGACCACAATGAGGTACCACCTTACACCAGTAAGAATGGCACACATCAATAAAACCAACAACAATAAATGCTGGCGAGGATGTGGAGAAAAAGGAACTCTAATATACTGCTGGTGGGAATGCAAGCTGGTCCAACCACTATGGAAGGCCGTATGGAGGTTCTTCAATCTACTAAAAATAGTTACAATCTACTAAAATTCCACTCTTAGGGAACAAAAAAACACCAATCCAAAAGAATACCTGTACCCCATGTTTACTGCAGCACTATTTATAATTGGTAAGACTTGGAAACCACCCAAATGCCCAAATGTAGATGACTGGATCAAAAAAATGTGGTACATATACACAGTGGAATATTATTCAGCAATCAAAAACTATAAACTAGAGTCATTTATAGAAACATGGATGGAGCTAGAAGGAATTATACTCAGTGAAACAAGTCAGAAGGCAAGAGAAAAATATCGATGGCTTCACTTTTAGAAGGAATGTAAAGGAAAATCAACTACAAAAAAAAAATTAGCACAAGGAAATGGGCAATTACAGCCAAAAACAAATAAGCAAGCAAACAAACAACACAGCCAGAACAAAAGGTCAAAGATAAACCAAAGGGATCACTGGGGGAGGGTGGGGAAGAGACCAGGGAGGAGGGCAGAAAGAGCACAAGGGACTGAGGTGATGGTGCACGGGTGAAATGGTGGTGGGAACGCCCTGGGGACTACAAATAATGTCAAATATAATTAAATAAATCTAATAAAAAAATATTCGTTGTTTTGGTCCTCCCTGGGGGTACAAGGGGTTAAGTCTCAGCACAATGAAGTTATTGGCAGCCACTGCAGCTGGAGTTCAATCCAGGGAGGGGACCAACATGGCGCATAACTCTCCTGTCTCACCAGCTGCTCCCCTCAGCAGTGTATTTCAGCAGATCTGCCTGTCTGCTCTCCACTCTGTCTCTGGGGAATCCTCTCACCCCCTTGCACCTCTGGCTTGTACCCTAGTTCTTGTATGCATAAATCTTTAAAAAATATATTCTTTACAATAATAATAACAACAAGAAAGAAACAAAAACCAAAAATGAAAAGACAAGGACAAACTAGGGACACTTGATGGGGAGGGAAGAGGGGAAGGGTGGAGGGCAGACGGGAGCACGGGGGGCTGAGGTGATGGTGCACTGGTGTTACGGTGATGGGGAATACATGGGGATACAATTGATGTCAAATATATGTACATTAAAAAAATTTTATATTAAAAGAAATAAAATATATATATTCTTTGTTTTAAATTATGTGTATTATCCTTATAGGCACAAATAAAATTAACAAAAAGTGTACACGTGAGTCTCCCTGGTGGACAAGGGGTTAATTCTCAGTGCTGTTACTGCTGCAGCCTAAGTTTGATCCCTGGCCAGGGAGCTAACCCACATATGGTGTAGCAGACCTCGCCTGCTGCTCCCATCAGTAATGTATTTCAGTAAATCTGCCTGTTCCCCACTCTGTCTCTGTGAGTCCTCTCACAAAACGCTCCCCTACCCCACCTCTGGTCTACACTGCAGTTCTTATATGCATATATTTTTTTTAAAAGCACGCATGTGCTTTGCAGATGTTATATGTGCCTGGAATGCATAACCTCCAATCCAACCCTAATTCTCAATCAAGTCTCTTATCTAAAATTACTTCTAGGAACTGGATTCCCATTCTCCCCCAAGCTGACTTACAATCCTTCACAATGCCTGACACATCCTTCTATTATGATTACTAGCAGTTACCAACTGTTCCACACCAAGCACTTTCCATAGTTACATCATTCATCCCTACAAATTTAGCCCTGCTGACTTCATAAATGAGAAATCTGAGACTAAAGGATATGAAGGAATTGGCCAAAATTATGACATAGAAGCAACAGTAGGATTGGAAAACAAATATATCTGCCATAAAAACAGTGTCTGTTTTAATTGTCTGGTGTGGCAAGCTCACATGAAAGGATGTGACTTTTTTCTTTGCTAAAACAGTTTAGCAGATTGGATGATCCTGTTCAGCAAAGCTTGGTGGCTAATGTAGTCTGTAGAGCATGGAACCAAAGTTTAAAAACGCCTCATCAAGATGCTCCGTTAACATGTACTAATTATACCACTGTTGTGATCTTTAGATTTAAGTTCTTGCGTTATGACAAATGTAGAACACATGATTTGTTTATGCCTTCTCTTGTTATATTTATTACCTAGTAGGAAAGGAATGTAACTGGGTTAATTTCCTATATCACTATACCATCAGAAATTCAAATTCTGAATTTAATACAAGGCTGCTGTTTTACTTTTTCTGCTTTAACAATCTCTGCAAATTCTTAGATTGGCTGATTTGAAAGGACCTTGACAACTCCATTGTCCTCTGTAAGTCACTTGTCAAAGCAGTGGGTGTTTCAGTTTAGAAATATGTGGCCAGATGTCATCAAAATTATGTAACGGTAGCATGACTAATATCAGTTTTTCTAGACAGTTAAGAGTAAGGCTTTCAAGTTCAAGGTAGAACATTTTAAAAATCCCAATTATAAGTAAATACAAAAGTAAGAAGGTTAAGAAGCTGAAGCTGCCTAAAAAAGCTCCTGAAGCATTGCCTTCTAAATCTGCATTTAAAAATCCGTAAGCATCAACAGCTTCATGTCGCTGTGGTAAAGCTTTAACTGAACTGTTTCTTCTTATGAATGTAACATATATCTTAATTTAAAATGAAATCTTGGAGCTTCCCTGGTGGCACAAGGGGTTGGGAGCTGCATTTGTGGGGCTTCCACAGCCACTGCAGTAGGAGTTCAATCCCCAGCCAGGGAGGGGACCCATATGGCGCAGCAGACCTCTCCTGCCTCACCTGCTGCTCCCCTCAGCAGTGTGTTTCAGAAGATCTGACTGTTCTGCTCCCTACTCTGTTTCTAGTGAATCCTTACCCCCCTCCAGTGCCTCTGGCCTGTACCCCAGCTCTTGTGTACATAATAAATGAAAAAAAACTTAATAAATTTGTTGTTGTTGTTGTTGACTATTCTACTTAATTTTTCCAGTACTAAGAGTACAGACTAATTCTCTGGAACTAGTTCAGTTTCAAATTGGGAAGTTAAAACTGTGCATGAAGTTCAAAAGAAGAAACAAGAAGAAAGATTATGAAATTCTGCCAAGGGCTCATAAAAAGAAAAAAAAAAACCAGTCTGATTAGATTTATGCCGCCCTTTGGGTGATCTAAAATACCGATAAGTCTGTCAAGGTAAAAGAAACCCAAACCCTTAGAAACCATCACTATGTTACGGTGAGAATGTTTGCTAAGAGACTCCTGTGCTGATAGAACTGAGTCATACATTTTATATTTTAATCGATGTATAGTAAGCATAATGCAGTAAAACTTACTTAGCTTAAAGGGGGGCAGGAAAATTTTGATTTTGAAATTAAGATTTTAGAGTTTTCATTCCAGATTCTAAAAGGTTAAGAAAAAAGATCATTAAAAAGCTCCACATAGATCATTAAAAGCTCCTGTGCCGTTCTTAGCGTAGTCAAGATGGCACTTTCAGCTGTGGGACAGTTGTGCAGTATTTCAGAGCTGTTTGGTACTGAATATGAATCTGTTTCAACATGCGTAAATTAAGTGCTGTGGGAATTAGGGGAGACAGTGAACATGTATTTGGTAGATGACAAGGAAGGAGAACAACAGAGAGTGATGCAGGGGCTGGGACTCCCTTTACATGATCCCACCCCACCACCTGCAAAGACTGAGGTGTTCCTCCCACGCCAGCCTCCGCTGGTGCGCATGCTCTTACCTGTCCTGTGACCTGAGGCAAGAGTAGTGGTCTCCTCTCTTCTCTGTGCCACTAATTTCATCCCCTCAATGATTGCCAGGTGAACCAGATTTCCTTAGTCTGTCACAGACACCAGCACCAAACACTCCAGGAGAGGCTCGATGACTAAATCCAGTCTCTTTTATCTTTCTTTCATTAAAGCAACATTGCATTATAGCTTGATATAAGGTTAGTTGTGCATCATTGAAAATCAGCGTGTGTATTGATGTAGTGCCAGCAAGGCACGGAGCAGGTTCTCGATGATTCCGGCAGATGGGTCAAGGAGGAGTTCTGGAGCCCTCAGTGGCTTTTTAGGGTCTTATTGGTCTTCACATCAGAGGCGACCAGGTTCACGGCAGGCAGGGGGACTGGGGGGGGCTAGAAGGCTGGCAGGCCAACTAGCCCCCAGCAAATCTCCACTCTCTCTGGGCTGTCTCTGCTACTACTGCTGCTGCTGCTTCTCTCTCCTTCTGCTCTCTCTCGCTGCTGGCGTCCTCGTAACGCTGCCTTTATACGGCCTGTGTCTCAGCCCAGGTGCGCCCACTTGCGCATGCCCACACCCTACTTGAGGTGCCCACCATCAGGCATGCGTGCAGGACCGCAGGTGTCCATCATCGACACCAATGGTGGGAAGGCAGAAAAGCCTGACAATTTTCTCTGACCCTACAAGGGACTAACTACCCTTATCTCCCTCCAAAGATCTAGTTGTCTTGGCAAGCCACCGCAGGTGATCCACACGCCTTCCCTAACGCACTGGCCTTACCTTTTTCTACAATTCCTCATCACATCCAAGGCTTCCAGACAAACAGAAGTATTTGCCATTTCCTGAACATATAACTCTATTTTTCTCTCCCTAATTTGCAAAGGATTTCCTTCTTCTACTTCTCTTCCAAATCCTCTACTTTTTTTTTTAAGGATTTATTTATTTATGCATAAAAGAACTGGGGTTTGGGCCAAAGGTGCAGGAGGGTGAGAGGATTCACCAAAGTAGGGAACAAAATAGGCAGAGTGACTGAAATACACTGCTGAGGGGAGCGGCGGGTGAGACAGGAGAGGTCTGCTGCACCATGTAGGTTGGCTGGGGATCTAATTCTGCAGTGGGGCAGATAGCCCCAAAGCCTCCATACTCTATAAAGAATAACCACAATGGGCCCATGCTACTTGCTTCTTCCTTGTCAAATCCCTCTCTCCACTACGCAAACACTCCCTGTGCAAATCAGGTGTGGTGCTGGAATTCTAGAACACATCCCCTCCACCCTGGCCAGGCTCAGGTTGGGAAGAGTAACTAGAAGCAAGTAGAAAAGAAGTAAGGGATCTGTTCTTTTTTTCCTTTCTGCAAAATAAGGTTTCTGATCACAGCTACTTTCTTCTCCAAATAAATCTTGGACCCCATGCAGGGTTGAGACTAAGTTTCAAAGTTATTGCAGAGACCTGGTACAAGTTGCCACTGCAGTTGAAAACTCACAAGTTCAAGAAAGTATAAAAAGTGCTAACTGCTACTTCCTGCTTCAAAGCAGAAACCAAAACTGAGGGCCCACAATGGCTGGCTGGGTCCCAGATACACCCCAGCTTTCATAATATCGCTTAAAGTTTTATTTAATTGTTTGTATTTATACTTAAAAAGTTTTAAAGATCATTGCTTCTGACTTCATTTTAAGTTCTCCGAACTGACAATACTGCATATCCACAAAGCAACAGTAGATTACAGAGGGGACATGTGACTGTCTCTAATTCACAGAGGTCTCACTACTCCCCCACTTTCTTAAACCCTGACATCCTCATTCATTCCCCTGCTTGGCCAAGTAGGCATCTCACCTTAATCTCCGGTGGACCTAATCCAATGGACTAACTAGATCAGCTGCATCTTGTCCTGTGGGGAGGAGAAAACAACTGAAGCGATCCCCTCCACTCCTGTGCATATATCTATAACAGTATTTTTCTTTTAAGAGCCAGAAAGTAAATATTTGGGCTTTGCAAGTCACCTCATCTCTGTTACAGACTCAACTCTCCCCTGCATCACCCAAGCAGCCATAAACAATATGTAAATGATGAGCACAACAGTTGAATTTCATATAATTTATACATCATGAATACTACTTTCCTTGTATTTGTTTTAACATGAAAAAATGTAGAAAGTATTCACATGCACCCTCTACGTTTTACAGGCATTAGAGGATGTTTCATCTGTGGGTGGTAATTATTTTCTTTAGAGAGTATCTCCTTTGTGACTAATAAATATTTATATTTTATTTTACCCTTTGTCTTATCATTCATCGCTGTTACATAATACATTTCTTCAGCACTAAGACCAAATCACATGTATCTTTGTAACTTTTCACGGATTCTGCTATAGACAATGCCTTGCACAAAACAGGAATTTGATTAATGTTTGTTGAATAAATGTTTGTCACTTATTTTTCAGTAGTTTCGGTATTAACTTCCAATTTAAAGGAACTCTAACTGCATAAATACAATTCCTGCAGGATTTCCACATAACATATAAAGTGCTACTCCATTTACCTCATCCAGGTCTTGATGTTACTCTGCAACAGAACATTCATTCATTAGGGTCAAATAAACTGTTTTGTCTTTGTTCTCCCAAATTTGTCTGAATTCATCTTCTTATAGCGAGGACCGCTAAAATCCTGCTGAGTGAAATTGTAAGACTTAAAATTTGCATATCCCCTTATTTAAGAACCAAATATTTTTATCACTAGTCAGTAAAATTCTGGAAGGCTTATGTTATCAAAGCTAGTAGAAAATATCTCTTTCGTAAAAATTTTCTCAGTCCTTAAATGAAGTGAATGCAATTTTCTCTCTGGGTGGAAAAATTAAATGTAATTAAGAATTTATAAATAAGTGTTTAAAGAGGGATAAAATGAAATCCCTCAATTTTCATTTACTCACTCATTTATATATACTATTTAATGAATATGTATTGAGCATTCTAATATCTTAAGCCTATTCTAAATTAACCTCTTTACATTCATTGCTGGCTGTTGAAATAACTGCTTTAGGAAAAGGACCACAGGGCTTAGGGGTGAAAAGACACCCTTCCTAGGACTCAGCATCTACTTCTAGAATTCCTGGGACAACAAACAGTGAAGGGAGTGCTCCTTTTCAGTCTTCTTAGCTGGACATCCTCATCTTCCTGACATCTATACTGAAGTATTCCAGGACTCAACTGTTGACCTCAATTGTTTCTTGTTAATCCACATTCATTTTTTTGAGTGATGTCATCCAATCTTAGGACTTTAAATACAATTTATATGCTTATGATTCCTAATTTTATACCTTCACCCTAACCTCTCAACTGAGCTCTCCATTTGCACAGTTAATGGCCTACTTTGTATTTCCATCTGGACACTAAATAAGCACCACAAATTCACCCTGTTAAAAAATGAACCCCTGATTTTCATCCCATAGCTCCATAACTGCTCCAGTAATTCCTAAATTGCTCAGGTCAAAGATGATCTCTCTCTCTCTCTCTCTTTGCTCTCTCCATATTTAATCCACCATATTCAAACTCTCCCCCAAATTATTTATTTCTCACCTCCTCCATCATGACCAAATAACTACGTAGGGTCAGAGAAATATCAGGTCTTTCCACCCTCCCGCCACTGGTATAATGGACACCTGCGGTGCTGCGCGCATGCCTAGGAGGGCATGCACAAGTGGGCACACCTGGGTTTGGACACAGGCTTGAATGGGCGGCGTCATGAGGACACCAGTACCAATGAGCAGCAGCAGGAGCAGCAGCAGCAGCTGAGAGGGTGAGATGCACCGGAGGCTGGGAGGCCTGCCAGGCTCCCGGTCCCCTGGCACCCCTGCCTGTCATGTACCTGGCCACCTCTGACAATAAGAAGCATAAAAGCCACTGAGGGCTCCAAGACTCCTTCCTTTACCACCCCCCCTCCGTCTGCTAGAACCATCCAGAACTTGCTCTGTGCCACCTTCCTGCCACTACAACGATCATCCTTTTTGGCACTCCCTACACTAGCTCCTTATTTTAATCCCAACTTCCTTTAGTTCTTATCCCCTCTAGAGCAGCCAAACTTCCAGGACTGTAAATCAGATCTTTTCACTTTCCAACATATTCTGGGTAAAAACCAAAGTTCTCACTGTGGTCCCTGACATTCTAGAAATCTGAATTTTGCTCATCATTTACCTTTAGTACTTGCACGTGACATCCTGGTCTTGCTCTTATCTCAGAGGTTTGCAGTTGTTCCTCCCTCTTCCTGGAACACTCTTCTCCAATCTTAAGACTTTTTCATCCCTTTTTTTCAGATCTCTGTTCATCTGTCACCTCTTCTTGGATCTCCCCATCAGCCCTTCTGAAATTAGCCTCTCTTCCTTGCTTTAAATCATCTTACTTTGTTTTGCTTTGCTTCCAAGCACTCATCTCTGAATTCCTAGTATTTAGAATAGTGACCAATCTATCAAAAGCTTCAATAAATATTTGTGGAATGAATGACTGGATGTCTCTACATTCTCCTTCTGTGTTTTCCTGGAAAACACAGTACCACCGGCAGGTTGAAGTTCCTTAACTTTTTGGATATGTATTAAGCATTTATATGCTAGGCCCATGATACTAAAGGTTGTTTTAAAATTCATTATCTTATTCATTGCATCCAGCCCTACGAGGTAAGTATACTTATTGCATTTATCGCTAACATTTCCTATTTTATAGACAAAGAAACTAAACCCAGCAAAGTTTAGTAATTTGACCAACGCAGTAAGTGTTGGGAAAACTAGTCAGTTTATAGGTTCTTGCATGGCTGCTGAAGAGCCTATCTTGGACCTGGAACATTTCCTTATACGGAGATAAGAAGCCTTCACAATCTATGCTTGGCTTATTGCCTTGTTTGAGAATATCTTTCCTTGATGTGCACATCTTTCTTCTGCTTAAAGCTTGTGCATTCATGGCAGGTGGCCAACCCCACTGCAACCTCTGATCCTGGACGGGAAGGAGGTGTGGTATCTGCAGCACTAGAGAGATATGTGTAGACCCTGCGTCAGCTGCAGAGCAAAAGCTGCTGGCCACGGGAACCGGCATGCTCCGGAAGCTGACCTTGCTCTCTCTTCCTGTGTGCACTGCATCTTTCTTGAAGACCCTGAGGCCTGCAAACCATGCAGTGGATGGCCATCCTGGGACTGTGGGTCCTGGTGGTGGGCACTGTATGCTCTTGGCCCTCCTCCAGGCAGGAGGACTCCACCCCGGAGGTGGGAACAGGTGGAGTTTATTCACAATCAGTAAACCAATATGTAAAAGCTGAGTGAAAATATCTCCTATTTTAAAACATTGCTCTAAGTTATTATGCTATTTTTCCTTCCTGTTTTTTAACTATTGTTGATTCTTTTCACTTGCAGCAGTCATGTTGTGTTTTTTTAAAGACTTATTTATGCATACAAGACCTGCTGCGTGGGCCAGAGGTGTAGTGTGGGGGTACGGTGAGAGGATTCACCAGAGACAGACTGGGGAGCAGAACAGGTGGATTGACTGAAATACACTGCTGAGGGGAGCAGCAGGCAAGACAGGAGAGGTCTGTTGTGCCATGTGGGTCACCTCCCTGGCCAGGAATTGAACTTGTGCTGCAGTGGCTGCCTATAGCTTCATAGTGCTGTACTTTGACCCCTTGCTCCGTCAGGGAGGCCCCTGGCAGTCATGTTTCACAAAGCCTCAACAGACACTGAATTAGCTAACATCAAACTATTGCCTTTAGGGGAAATATGCGTCAGGTTCTGGCAAGCCTCAGGTCATACTTTCTTTAATCCATCAATACATAATCTTGCTCTCTGTGTGTTTGTATTTAAAAAGATCTTTCTTAAGACATTAGTTGATTTATTAACATTGAAATCCTGGAAAACAACCATATATTTCATGCCATAACTAAGTCTACCTGACACACATACTTTCTTCCAAAGACACATGACCACTTTCTTGTGCCGAGGAGCACAAGACAGCGTTGAAGCATTATCCTTAAATAGCCAGATCACCAACAGAAAGCACAAAATTTGGAAAATGAGCAGTAAATAGTGAAAAGACCCAGTGTGAGAATGGATATAAGATAGCGGATCATCGGCTTGTTTGGCCTCAGCTGGGAATGTGTACATCACACGACTCAGAACTTTCATGCATGTCTGTTCATGACTGTGAAAGTGCTGTGAGTATTGATTTTGGAGGTTTCAGATAAATTTTAGTGAGTAGGTAAATTCACAAATAACTAAAAATAAGGATAAAGTGTAAATGTCTCAACCATTTTAGGCTTACAAGTTCCTTTAAAAATTTGATCAAAGCTTCTAGCCAGCAAAGCACACTGTGTAGTGCACACATGTCTCTCCTGCAACTCATTTGTGTTCTTCCAAAGGACTCTAGGTTAAAACTCCTGTCTGCATGCATTTTGTCTGGTTCATCTTCATGGCATTTCTCTGAAATTGGGAAGGGTAGAAGCACAGAGCAAAAGTTCATTTGTCCAGATTACATAATCAGTGACAATTATGTAATTACCCAGGATTGCATAAGTAGCCTTACTTTACCAGTATGCGAGATCACTACTGAAAAGTGAAATACTATTTTAAGGGATCTTGCCTTTATTATAAGTAGTATCTTGAACATATCACAAGTCCTACAATCTTCTGCAATTTATGTGATCATGTTACTTTAGGAATCATCATCATTACTTGGTCTTACCATCAAAAGGTGACAACTGAATAAGTTTTGGTCTGAGGCCCAAATTTTATATCAGATTCAGCCTCTTAATGTTATAACCTGTAAAATTTGCACACCAAATGCAAATATTGGAAAATAATCACTCTGAACTTTCTCTTGTTTCTGCTAATAGGAAGTGGGACAACACAGAGGAAGGAACAAAAACATTTACTCTATTTTTGCAGCTTATTTTAAAAATTGGTTCCTTTCCTAATTTTTTGTTGCTGATGTGAATAGATTAATGGGTGTCTACTCCTTAGAAACAAACCACACAAGCAGAAGTAAATCATCCCATTTTTAAAAAAAGATTCATTTACTTACTTATTATGTATAAAAACTGGGTGTAGGCCAGAGGTGCAGGGAGTGAGAAGATTCACCAGAGACAGAGTGGGGAACACAACAGGCAGATCTACTGAAATATGCTGCTAAGGGGAGCAGCAGAGGAGATAGGAGAGCTCTGCTGTGCCATGTGGGGTAACTCTCTGGCTCAGGATCGAACTCAAGTTGCAGTGGTGATAGGATACCCCCTAGGCCAGGGGTAAGCCCTACCAGGGAAGCCCTAAATAATTTAATTTCTAAAATAAGGGATTGAGTTCAGAGTTTCAGCTGTCTCTTCTGTTCTGACTTCTCATGGGTATCTGATTCTGTTTCAAAAGGGATTTTGGAAAGCAGAAAGAAGCCAACCAGAATCAAACATGTCATTCAGATAATCAACTCTGCACTTAAGTAATTATGAAAAACTTGTATTCAGTCTCACCAATTCTCACAACAGTAAGAGAACGATTTCCAACAATGTTGTAGAAAAGCAGATGTTCAAGAAATGAAATACTGAAGTCTTATATAATGGGGCATATTTCTTGAGAAAATATGAATAACTATATGGATGACTTTCCAAGGGCAAAATGATCAAGAACCTCTTCACCAGAATCAGAATATTTCCTGAACACCATTTACAGTAGACACATGTCACGGCACTGAGTACATTTTGGCGATGACATGCTATTAGCATCTCAAGAAATGGCAAGTGTGAATTATTTAAAAAATAGCAGCAAACAATGGATAAAATACTATCAAGTTTTCCTCCTATTCTCTTCTGTCCCCTTCTTTTTCGAGAACTTGATTCTCCTAATTTAAAAGGATCATCCAAAATGTCATTTTGGATGCTGTCAGAAAAAAGAAGTGTTTTCTTTTCTAAGTCAAAGTCTTCTAAATTCCCAAAGGCAGCATCAACTATATAAACAACCAGCTGGTCCACTCACATGGTAACAAATATTTTAGTTAATTCTCCACGTGTTCTATGACTCACTTTGTAACAGTAAACAAATCATACTTATAAGTGGAAAATCTTGGCACTGAAGTAATGGAGTCAATCAGAGTCTTGACTGAAGCGTGTGCAAGATTTCATTAAAACTATTTCAGAAACATCATCCCCTAGCCACCCTACCCAGACAGACAGACAGACAGACACACACACACACACATATACACACACACACTAAATGAGGATTTTGAAAAAATAGGAGGAAAGTTTCTGAACATTCTTGAAATGTTCTTGAAATGCTGGAGAAGCCACCAATGGGCACAGTAAGGAAATTACACACCCACACGACATGAATTGTTTATGGAAACATCAGAGAAGTTTCCAAACTGAATCTTTCTCCACTTTGGTCGGTCCACCAAAAAAAATCCCCGTTCTGTCAGCACAAAAAAACCTATACATCTTCAGAAAATAGTCTTTAGCAATCACTGTATCTTTCCTCCCATCTGTGTCTTATGATCATTTCTTGGCATCTGCGCTGACCATCTCAACTTCTAATTCAAGTTGGTTCAATGGCAAGATTGAATGACTAGATTCAATGACAAAATGGATCATTATTTAACAAATACACTGATACTTGGAGCATCTTCCTGGGCACTGTGCTAGGCAAGGGTGTAAGAGTAACAACGCCAGTCCTCCATGGTAGAGCTTGCCCTAAGCAAGGCCAGAAGGGAGCCAGTGCAACATGCCCCGCTAGATACCAGAGGAGGAAAGCCAGCACACCAGGCACACACTGCAGCAATGGCTAATTCACTCAGTCTTAAGTGGCTGATGAAGAGGAAAAAAATAAAAAACGTCCCTTATATAGCATTCCTGTATGCCAGACACTGTATGCTACACACTTTATTTGACTGTGTAGCTCACCTAAGTGTTTCCACAATGTTGAAGAGAGAATTTGCAAGATGGGGAGAAAAGTCACTGGAATGTGCCAGGCAGAAGTAACAGCAAGTACAACGGCCCAGTGGTAGAGGGTGGGGGTGGGGCTGCGGGGGTGAAGGGGGTACCAGAGGATGCTCATGCCAGTTCACCAGGACTAATTGCTAAGAAACCAGGAATTTTACAAGCTCGTTGGCAGTTCAAATTGGCCACAATGAAAGTATTTTGGAAGGATTATAGTTGATGGAGGTGACCTCATTGACAAAGAAAGAACTATTTATATTATAGAAATTGGCAGATATCACAGCTCAATCTGAGTTGTGGTTTTTTTTTTTTTTTGAGAGCTACTTTACCAACACGCCACTGATGTGGTTATTAATCTCTCAGATGTGGGCACCAGCACAATTATTGAGTAGCTTTTCCCGGAGCCTTATTTTTTTAAAAAAGATTTATTTATTTGTGAAACAAGAACTGGGGCACAGGCCAGAGATGGGGAGGGGGGTGGTGAATCCAGAGAGGATTCACCAGAGACAGAGTGGGGAACAGAACAGGAAGATAGACTGAAACACACTGCTGAAGGGAGCAGCAGGAAAGACAAGTTTTGAGCCATATCATGGCTGTGTCCGCAGCAAGAAGAGGCCTTCATGAAGTACTTTCCCCAACATAGTCTGCTTTTCCTTGGGTTGCACTATCTTAATCTTCAGGAAGATTCTACACCAGATTGTTTATGTGTCCATACATTGATTCAGCCATTTATATTGCAGTGCAAATTCTCTACTTTATTCTAGTTTCTAGAAATATTCTTATGGCTTTTTTAAATGAGTCACTGAAAGACTACCTTGTCATATATGTCTCCCATCCAGAAGTCACTTTTTCATAGGATCATTCTGGTTGATCTTCCTGATACCATAACAGCCTCTGCTGAATCCCCACAGGAAGGTCCAAAGCAGCAGGTAAGAACCCGGACATGGTCGGGGGTGGATCACCCTTATCCAGCAGAACCACTGGAAACCTTGAATAGATACATGCTCCCGTTGAATGGCTCCCATTTGACCTACGTACTGGTCACTTCCAGGTTTTCACAAACTGCTTCTTTGTCTACGAGGTCACCGCCATCACTACACTCGTTCCCACTTATGCATCTTCAAAGATAGCTCGCTCCTTGGTGAGCTTGCTCTTCTTGGGCTTTGGAGTCCTCTTGCGGCTGCTGTCGGTGCACTTGCATGCTTGAGCGCCCAAGCGTCCACCAGGGGGCAGCACTGAGTACCACGTTTTGTAAAAATATTTTTTGACTATTAGAATGAACCAGCTATTTCTTGCCAAAAAGAAGCCAGAAAGGGAAAGGAGAGAGAGGGAAAGAAAGAGAGAGAGGGAAGGAGAGAGGGAGATGGGAGGGGGACAGAGAGACAGACAGAGAGTGAGAGAGATCCCACACAGGAACTTGTCCGAGCTGAAGTCCATGCTGGCGGGCTGCTGGCCATTGCGCATGTCCTTCAGAACTAGAGCCATGAGGAAGCTCAGAGTGTTTACTAAGGGCCACAGCTACAAGATCATGGAAACCTGCAAGGCAAGTCTAGTCTCATCATCAAGCTTGTGAATAGATAATGATGATGATGAAATAATAATAGTACTTATTTTGTGCCAGCAACTGTTCATTTAGTCATTTTAAAAATTAGATGCTATCAACACCCATTAGGATCACCTTAAAAAACCCTAAAAATAACTGTAGATAATATACTTGGACCAGTTTTTATTAAAAAATAAATGTTATAGGCTACCTGTTAGCCATGACAGCACCCCATTAAATATGGCCTTAGTCTTGTAGATGATACAGCTAGTCATCTTATAATTCCAGGGGGAGGAACCAAGTCAGTGTTTTGGATCTGCATGGATAGAAGGATGGGCTTAGAATCCTTTCATGTCAAGGGGTTTTATTTTGGCTACACAGAGATTGCCTAGATAGAAGACCCCAGCCCTCATTTCCAGAGCTCTTCTGTGACTGAGTTGTACATAAGTTGTCCTGGGTAATACTTAGATAATAAGAGAGTCTACCAGCAGGTTTCTGATGAAGTTTGATTACATTTTGGAGAAGGAAGAATAAAAAGAGCATTGGAGAAATAATGAAGCATGAGGCATATTTCGGGACCAAATCCCAATCTCCAGGCAGCAATTTTGAAGTGAGCGAGAGGGTATGTGTGTGTGTGTGTGTTTGCATTTCCATATGTGAGTGTACCCAGGTACTTGTGCATGCATACATGTAATCACTCCCCCTCAATGAGTATAGATGAAAGAATATAACTCAGAACATTAAGAAACATTTAGAGTTGTCATAAAGCAATCTGCAGAAATATAAGCTAGGTGTAATGAAAATATAAATGCAAAGCACCTTAAAATTCTTGAATCCTCTGCTTTGTTTAATGTTCATAGAAATTTGTGTTTGCAGTCCAGAGAATCTTTGAATACATATCTCTTAGGTTAACTTCTGCTTCTCTGATTTTCTGGAGTGGAGAGCTACAGATAGATTCAGAATTAGTTTAAAATGAGGCAGTGTGACTTGCCTATGTTGGGCGAGGGCCACATAGATTTGATAGGACAAAGAGAACATACCTAAACTTCCAGTTTCTGAAGTTATGAGCAAAATCCTCAAAACTATGAAGTTCTGGGTTCCAAGTTTGAATGTTCCAATGACTGATTCAACACTTATATAGAGAAGCAAAAGACATAAAAGAGTCAACACAAAAGGAAGGAGAAGAACAAAGTTGGAGCACTGACAATACCTAACTTACACACAGCTACAGTCATCAAGAGTGTGGCATGGGGGAAAAATAGACAAAGAGATCAATGACCCCCAGTAGAATAAGACCCCCATAAACACAACAAACTGCTCTTTGACCAAGAGGCAAACCAATACATGCAACGAAGATAGTCTTCCTGATGAATGATGCTGGAACAACTGGATAAACATAGGCAAAACATGCATCTAGATAGAATCCTTGTAGCAGACCTAAATGTAAAATGCAAAATGGCACCTAGAAGATACCAAAGGAGGAAACGTAGATGACCTTAGGCATGGCAGTCATTTTTTTACATACAACACTAAAGATGTGCCCCATCAAAGAAAGAATTGATAATCTGAATGTCATTAGAATTAAAAACATCTGCTTTGTAAAATATGTTATCAAGAGAATGAAAAGGTAAGGCCCAAACTGGAAGAAGAAATAAACAGTTAAGATGAACACTTGAATTTTATTGGAGTGTCTCAAGTGTAAAATAATGTGGCCAATTCCCTCTTCTTTAATTTGCAGGTGATAGGTAGAGTTGGGGGGACAGAGAGCACTTCTCTTTCCCTGACCCTTCAGTCCCATCTCACTAGGCTTCTTGTCCAATGACAAGAATGCTTGTCCTTCCCTTTAGGAGTGCTGCAAGGCTTAGCTCTGACTGCATATTTAGGGGGTGAGTCACCCCAGTGTGAGTTGTTGAGTGGTGCAAGGAAAGAGGAATGTAAGAATTAAGATCACAGGCTTTCTGTTCTGTGCCTCCTAATCAAATAAAGTAAAGGGACTCAGAACTGTGTTTAGAAAAGGAGTTGCTTGCCGTAATAAGTGGAAACCTTTAATCCTGGAAGAGTCTATTAATCATGGAAGAATTGCTGATGCTCTCACTGATTAAAAAAAATTCAACCATTATTTTTGCTTCCAGGGAAGAATATGAATAGTTGAGAGAGCTCTGGATGTTTTTTTTTTTTTTTTTTTACAAAGGCACAGCAGGGAAAGTGAAGGAAAAATATTAAAAGAAGCAAACATTGATAACAAATGAGCCTGTCTGTCTGGTCTCCATAACTTCTTAGCTCTTGTAACTCACTGACATTCTAAAAGGCATCCTGTCTGTGCCAGAAATTTATTTTGGTTTTTGCCCACACTCTATTAGGAGGTATCTGTGAAAAACTAGACAGCAGCAACCATTCACAGCAGGAACATATCTGGTCTAGAAAAAAATGGAAAGTTTCAAAACTAAAGTGTGAGATTTTGGCTAACACTAACCGCCTTTTCATAAAATAAGCCAGTCCCTGTTATACATCCAAGAACTTGAACTAAATTCGATGACTGTTGCAAGTTTGTTTATAACATTTGAATGAACAATCATTAAGAGTTGGCTTTGCTTTGCTCTCAATGTCCAACAAACTCCATTTTTATTTCAAGCCTTCAAAAATAAATGTAGAAATAAATGATGTGCAATTCTTGAGTGTTCCTTTATAGTAATTAGTGCAAAGGTGGATCAATTCTGATTCTAAGGAGCAAAGAGGTAGACCATGTCTGGATGGAATTATACTTGACATAAATCCTTTTTTGCCTTAATTTCATCAGTTTAGACAAATTGGACTATGTTCTCTAAGTGAGGAACAATGAGTCCCATTGTATATGGGTTTCCTCTGACCTTTTTTGAAGTAAAAATGTTAAAAAAAACACCACCAACCTAAAATTTCCATTCTGTGGCATTCTTGAAACCTTTATTAACTAATTTTTGTTGGTGCTTTTCATGTGTGGTTTTCTCAAGACATTTGGGTGGTGGTAGAGGTGGTGCAATTGAAGCAAAATTTTAAAAGAATAAGTTGCTGTTTCTTTACTTCAGGAAATGCAGAAGGGGACAGCCGGGTAAGGAAAGGCTGGTGGTGATCATTGCTAGTTGAGAAATTGTATATTTTCAAGAGATGTCAAGAGTAGCAGGAGACTCTGGGAGCGCTGTATGTATTTGGTTTCACGTAAACCATGCCCAGAAAGAAGGATGAGAGGGGAAAAAGGCTGAAGATGTTTGGAGGAGGAGATGGCATGACAGGGAGGGCAGGGGCGGGAATTTTAACCCTGGAAATGAGAGTGTATCTCCTCTGTGATCAGGTAAAAGGAGCAGCTTGGGGCAGGTGTTGGGTTTAGGGGATTCTCAAAGGTCTGGGCTTTGCATCCAGCTGGTCAGAAATCGCCCACGTTCACTCCAATTCAACTCCTCATTTTTTTTTCCCTTCCCAAGTCCTAGGCCCTTGGATCCACTCTGGTGTCATGGGTCTGAGTGTGTAGTCTTCCCACATACATCCATAGTTTCTGTTGTGATTCTTGATATCTATAAAATCTAAACTCCTGATTTAGCTCGGGCAGTTCCGCTTTATTTTCCACCTCCTCCTCTCCCATGTCCTGACTCCTGCCCCCTGCTCTAGCCTAGGGTGGGGAGTGTGGTGCCTCACCGTCAGCGTGAGTACCATCTGGAAGCTTGTTAAGAGTCTCAGGCCCCACTCTTGATTTAATGAGTCAGAAATTGTGGGCAAACACACGACCATCTGCATTTTACCTAGACGTCCAGAGCATTCGATGCACTCTGTGGTGTGAGAATCGACGGGTCTGGCTTTCCTGAACCGCTGGCAGCAACCTGAGCTGTGCCATGCGTTGGACATCCCCGTGCCTTCCTACATGCTGGGCTTTGCCTGACAGCTCCTCTCCCTCCCACTGCCTTTTCAGCCCTCTCCAGGATCACCACCTCTGTAAGTCACTTCCTGACCAGTCCCGCCCCCTGCCCACCGTGACCATGACTGCTTTGCCCTTGTGTTTCAATGAAAACTTCTGAGAACATCTGTCATTCATATGCCAGCATTTATCGTAGCTATCTAGTCCCCAAGAGGCAGCGAACTCCCTAAAATAGTGACTGTATGTGTGGAAGCACAGGGCTGGGGCTCAGAAAATATGTGTTGAGTTGAAATGTTATGGAACTGCGAAATATGTGGAGAAAAAAAGTAGAAAAGGGAACCCATGCAGGAGATCAACACGAAGCTAACAGTTATTGAGTCTGATTCGGAGCTCCATCAGGACTGTGTCCTTCCAGCGCCCCAACACCCCACAGGTGTTGTTGAACTCTTACCTGAGGTGGAAACTAACATGGTTACATAATATGCCTCAGATGCCCCAGCGGGTCCATAGAAGAGCCTGTCACACTCAGGTGACGCTTAACCCGACAGTCTGAGGGAGGAGTTGGCTTTGACGCCATTATCAATATTCACTAACTCAACCAACATTTCCTAAACTGGTCTGTGCCAGCCTGAGGGTATGAATAAGAAGACAGCTTAGAAAGCTCACATTTTAGCAGGAAGAGAGCTCTGTATGAAGATCAATAAGAATGAATCATCTAAGGACAATTACTGAGAATAGCCAGAGTGCACCTTAGACCCAGCAGCAGGCAGGATTTGGAACTTGAGCCAGATGCATAAACTTGGGCAGAGAATGGTGAGAGGCTGAAAGATAAGAGAAGCAGAAGGAAGTGCAGAAATGATGAAACGGAGGCAGAATCTCCTTGCAAGGAAGGATGAGCTGTCCCATGGGGCTGATTCACTTCCAGTGAGCTTGCCTGGTCTACAGAATTGGAAATAAAGCTATCTTTCCAGAATCCCTGGAAGCTAGTGTTCTGCATGTGATTCTGCCATTCACAGGCACTTTGCAAAACCCAGCAATCTGCAGTAAGCTGTGGTAGACAGTTATTAAATTGTCTCTTGTGGTCAATCTCAGAATAACAGTGGCTTAACCAAGTTAGGATTTTACCTTTCACTGAAAATTCCAGAAGCAGGTCATCAAGGGTGTGTTCTGCTCCATAGCACCTCCAACGTGCTACTCCTCTTCTTCATACTCCAAAATGGAAACTGTCATGTTGGTGTTCCAGATTGTAAGAAGAAGAAGAAGGGGACAAAGGAAAGGAGATGGGGAACAAAGTACATGAGCTGACTCCTTCTTGCCAAGTTCTTGAGAACGCTCTCCTGATACTTCTTTATGGTCTAGACTTCAGAACTTTGTCAACTGTCCACATGCAGAAACAATGAAGCAATTCCTGCTTCATTTCTGGGTTAAAAAAAAAATAAAACAAACCAATGTTTGTTTATAGCACCCCTGTCATTTCAATAAATTCTTATGGTTCTCCTTTTCCTCTGCCTCCACTTCTATTTTCCTTCTCCTCTCCCTCCAACCTTCAGTCTCTATTCTCTCCTCCTCCCTCGTTCCGACTGTCTTCTCCTCTACTTCCTCCCACTCTTCCTCATTCTAAGCAGTTAAGTAGAAAAACCCACTTTAAAGCATTGCTTTGTTGAAAATTAATTTGGACCAGAAACTATGAGATCTTGATGCTCAGCTCTGTGAGTCATCACTATAGCCAAGTCCATTCTAGCCATTAATCAGGAGATCCACACTTCAGTTCTCTTATGAATCTGGACCCCAAGTGCTTGTGAACCCAGGAGATGAGGATGATGAATTTCTCCAGGTAGAGTGGGGCAACTCAGAGGTGCAGCCAGAGTCCATCTTTGATGCATCAGTGAGGACAGCCAGAAGGGTAGATGGGATTTAAAATAATAACAACTCTCTTTCCACACATACATTTTCACTGAAGAGCATTCAATAATCATTCTAATTCTTCCACTGAAGACTTACCAGTGTTAACATGTTGGTTAATGTTCTACCAGAGAGGGAGAGGGATGGTCTAGTGGGTGGACAAGCTCACAGATACACCCATATACATACAGGAATGCATTTTAGAATCTATGCCTAGTAGTTATCTATGGAGAGGAGACTCCTCAGATGACTGTGAAAGAAGATTGATTTTTTTTATGCATACAAGAGTACAGGCCAGAAGCAAGGGAGTTGAGAGGATTCACCAGAGATAGAGGGGGGAGCAGAACAGGCAGACTGACTGAAATACACTGCTGAGGGGAGCAGTGGGTGAGGCACGAATGGTCTGCTGTGCCACGTGGGTCCCCTCCCTGGCTGGGGATCGAACTCAAGCTGCTGTGCTGCAGATGCTTCATAGTGCAGCGCTCAAGGCTCAACCCGCTGTGCCACCAGGGAGGCCCAAGATTGATTTCTCTTAACACACAAATATTATTTGGATTTCCCACAACTACTTATTACCATATCTATTTATCTCTATCTATCTCTGTCTGTCTGCCTGCCTGCCTGCCTGCCTGTCATGTCCCTATTTTTGTCACTAGAAAAGCAAAGGCAATCACTCTTGGCAGCAGTGGGATTTCCATGTGCACTCCCCTGGGTGCGCCCTGGGTGCAGAGCAAACCAGCACTGTCCTTGGGCGAGTCTGGAAGCCTGGGGCCCTTCAGGGAGAGGCAGCCCGGACTGCAGCTGGTGGCGACTGGTATTACACCCAGGCCGGGGTGAAGCTGCCCGCTAAGTCTTCCATGCCAGACGGTGTTTCCTCGGTGCTGGGGCGGCTGAGGTGTGCGCTTAGGCGTCATTCTGAGTTCGCGTCCCTCTGCAGTGGCACTTGCCTGCGGAGCTGGCCCGCCCGCGGCCTTTAAGCGCCTTCCGGCCCTGCGCTGGGAGCACCAGGGTACCTGTCGCAGCGGCCAGGGCGCCCTCTGGCGGAGCCGAAGTGCGGTGCGGACTCGAAGCCAGGCCCTGGAGGGACAGGCGGGGTAAGGCTTGCTAGGGTCTGAGGTTTCCTGAGTTTTTTGTTGTTGCTGTTTTTGTTTTTTTGCTTTATGTTTTGGTTTGCATTTCCCATGTCTTTGCCGCTCCATTCTTATTTCTCTCTCGACTCGGATTGACCACTTCCCCGCTCTCTCCCCCTCTTCCCACCCCTCTCTCTTCTTCTCTTCCTCTTCTTGCCTTCTCTTGTGTTTCATTCTTTTTGCTTTCTCTTTCCATCCCTTCTCCCACTTCCTTCCTTCTTTCCTTCTTCCTTCCCTCCCTCCCTCCTTCACTCCATTTCTTTTCTTTTTTGCAATGCCAATTATTTTCTATTCTCCAAAGAATGCTTAGACTTGTGAAAAACACAGAAAATCATAAAGAAAATTAAATAAATACCTGTCACCCTATCATTCAAGGGAAATCACGTTTTAAGTATTTCTTTTCTCCTAGTGTTCTTTTCCATGGTTAATGCTGTCTCTAACCATAATTGTGTATTTAAGCAAACTGAATGCTACTGCGGAGCCAGGACTGATATGAAACTGGCATCTGTGTAAGAAAATCAGAGGACTAAACCACAGAGTAAGGCCTCCTGTCCTTAAGAATCAAGCCATAATGTAGTATCTACAGATATATATGTATGTAGCTGTACAATCGGTACTTAGGCAATTCTACAAACCAGTGTTACCTCAATAAGAAAAACAAAAGCAATCAGATCTGCCTGCCTCTTGGCTTAATTAGTCAGTTACTCTTGTTTTTTTTTTTCTTTCTTGGCTGGGGAAGTCACAGGGGCAAGGAGGTAGCAACAACCTACGGGGTTGGGGAGGAAGGGAAAATTGGCCTGTTAGCATTAAAGAACTAGAATTTTTAAGCAAGCATTTTGCTGGTGATGTAGCTCCAGCACCTGGACCCAAGCTTCCTGCTGCTCCTGTTTGTCTCAACCTGTGTGCTCTCCCTTCTCCATCTCCCTCTGCAGCTGGAATGGATAGTTCTCTGTAGGGTCAGAGAACTATCAGGTCTTTCCACTCTCCCGCCACTGGTGTAATGATGGACACCTGTGGTGCTGCGCACATGCCTGGGTTGGCATGCGCAAGTTGCCGCACCTGAGTTTGGACACGGGCTTATATGGGTGGCATCAGGAGGACGCCAGCAGCGAGAAGACGAACAAATAGCAGCAAGACCAGCAAAAGCAGCAGCAGCAGCAGCAGTAGCAAAGCAGCCGGAGGGTGAGATGCGCCGGGGGCTGGGAGGCCTGCCAGCCTCCTGACCCGCTGGCACCCATGCCTGCCGTGTACCTGATCTGATGCCACCTCTAATAATAAAAGCACAAAAGCCACCGGGGGCTCCAGGACTCCTTCCTTTAACCCCCGTCTGCTAGAACCATCCAGAACTTGCTCGGTGCCTCCTTCCTGCCACTACAAGCTTCATGTCTTTTCCCCGAACCCAAAGGAATACTGAACTCTCTTTAGTCATTACCTCCTCTTCATTTTCCTCCACACAGATGCTTTGTCATATATTCATGGTCCTCATTCACCACTGTCACCCCAAATAATCACACAGCTTAATAAAAACTGTACTTGCTTTACAAATGCAGCTTTAAGACAACTCTCTCTTCCAACTAGATTGGGGCCCCCAAGCAAGACCCTCCTTTGTGGAAGTTCTGAAGTGGCCTCTTGTGTTTTGATTTTGGGTCGCAGTCATTGGCATGGGAGTGGAACATCCAAGTCAACCTGCTCTCTTCCCTTGTTTCCTCTGGCCACTGTCACAAGGCCCATGAGGTGACTGTGGGAAAAGGCTCACCTGCAGAGCTGCTGGTGGTGTAGGGTGAGGGGCAAAGTCAAATCCTTCAGCCTTCCCCTTCCCATAAATGGAAATCTATGGTGAGAATGACCATGGCCAACATTGCATAAAAGGGTAGATTTTCTCTTTGGGAACACAGAGAAGGGCTGTGTTTCCCTAAGTTCTGCTTGGGGGGAATGAAGATTTACGGAGTAAAAGCCACCTGACACTGGTAAGACTGGGTCATGCCTCTCTCACCTGTTTGCCTTTTTGTGGAAATCAGTAATTCAGAAGTCTGCAGCAGTCAAGGTGAAAGGCCTAGTCTGTGCTTTGTGAGCTTTGTGTTTAGAAGTAAATTACTTGAGATCACTGCCTAATCTCAGTGTGTTCGCGTTACTAGCACATATAGTAACATTACCTGGAGGTTAAGCTTCTGTTGTGTTCTGGGTCTCTTAAGTCTTCAAACTGCATTTGTTTAAAGACTTGTTTTTATTTAAGCATAGAGAACTGGGGTCTAGCCCAGAGGTGGGGTGGGGTGGGGTGGGGTGAGAGGATTCACCAGAGCAGAACAGGCAGATCTACTGAAATACACCACTGAGGGGAGCAGTGGGCAAGAGAGGAGAGGTCTGCTGTGCCATGTGGGTCAGCTGTCTGGCCGGGGATCTAACTCTTGCTGCAGTGCTTGGTGGTAGCTTGATAGCACTGAGACTTTAACCCCTGTGCCACCAAGGAGGCCCCAAACTGCATGTGTTTAGTTCTGTATAACTTCAGTTCTCTGACATCTGTGCCCACCCTCCACACAGCACATGGGCAGCTGGACGGAGACATGACTCAGCACTGAGCTAGAAGTTCCCTCAGAAAGCAGTGACTGTGTTTCACATGCGTCAGTCAAAGACTCTGAGCTGGAAATTTTTATTGAAGTTGAAAAACTGAGGCTCAGAGGTTGAACAACTCAGCTTGGCCATGACAGGGCCAGGATTGGAATGTAACCCGTAAAGCTTTTAAACAACCTGTCCTTGCACTATCCCCAACAGTAGATGGGAAAGGAGAGTTTCCTTGAAGTGTCTCAGGGCATGACTGTCCCCTGCAGGGGAGCTCAGAAAGGGACAGAAGATCTCAAAACGCTAAACGTTCAGGAGTGGGAGGATGAGCCCATTATCCTTTATGCATTTAGAATCTTTTTCTTTTTAATAATGCTTTCCACATGCCATAAGAGCTGAACTTGCATTAGAAGCTGTGTGAAAATTTTATGTACTGGAACTTCAAAATAGACAACTTAATAGGCTGCTTCTGTGTTAAATGAGTCACTTGAAATTAACATTCTCTATGCATTTCTCAGAGCTAGTGGGATGATTCTCTCTTGGGGACTGTTTGTAGAGATTCTGACCTGAACCTTTATAAATATTGAAAGACCAGATTTTCTTGATTGGTTTCAGAGACCTGAGCAGGTCAGGACACAGAAGCAATCTTTGAGACTCACCATTGACACCTGACCCCACAGAAAATGGTCACTGAATTCTGACTGGGCTGAGCAGCCAGTAAGAATTTTTCCATAGACTCATATAGTTTTCCCGGCATTGTTCTTACCTGTGCATGTGCTGGCTGTTCACCCCATCCTCAACTCTAAGAGAACTGATCCATCTTGGCCTTTTTTGATCATATTATCCTAAAAGTACACACCAAACCAGTGGGGAGCCAGGTTCCTATCCTCTGCCTCTTAGACCCTCTTCCCCACCCACACCCTCCCAAGTTTCTACTGGGGTGCACAAGAGAAGGGGGAAATAGGTCTCCAAACTTGAAGAACATAGGAGAGACATCTAAAGATGACTGGTGGGGAGACAGGACAAGGTGAAATATGAGGCCCTAGAGGCAAAAACAGACCCTAGAGGAGCCTCCTGGTGGCGCAGTGGGTTAAGCACTGCACTGTGAAGCATCTGCAGCCACTGCAGCATGAATTCAATCCCTGCCATCGCCCAGGGAGATGACCCACAAGGCGAAGCTCCCCTCAGCAGTGTACTTCAGTCAATCTGCCTATTCTGTTCCCCACTCTGACTTTTGTGAATCCCCTCACCCCCACACCTCTGGCCTGTACCCCAGTTCTTGTATACACACATAAATAAATCTTTAAAAATTTCCCCCAAAAAGAAAAACTACCAGACCCTAGAAATGAATTCTTCGGGAATCCTGTTGTCAGTTTTATTTTGCCTGTATATTGATATTTCAATAACTCCCTTTAAATAAAGTGAATCTTTACATTAGGATTGAGTTTTCTCTCTGAAAGAGAAAATGTAAGGAAGTTCTCAGGTGCAGAGGAAGATAAACAATGACTTTCTTATTACACTCCTTCCACAACCACCCCTCCCCAACCAATGCTTCACTGTATTGGGGTGAATCTTGCGTTCAAGGACCAGTCGGGATACAGGATGAGCTGTGGTTTCCTTGCAGGGTCACCAGGGAACTGTCCTGCTACAAGTTCCTGGTAAGCCTTCTGCCCCAAGCTCTGCTCCACTGTGGGCACAGAGACGTTATAAAGAATCATCCTGCCCTTGGGGAGAAAAGAAAATGAGGCTCCTTGAACAAATCCTACCAAACTGTGCTGAAGTCAGCTCCCTGTTTCCCCAGAATACAATATAATTGAACCAATTATATAACATTGTAATTCATCTGAAAATTCACTCAGCTGGCTTTGTGGAGCTGGAAGTAGATTTAAGCACAGGTGGTAGAGGACATGGGCTTCTTCTCCCACTACATATAGGTAGAGCAATGGGTAGGGTTTTTTGTTGTTGTTGATTAGTATTATTTATTTTTGTGTAGAGAACTGGGGTGTAGGCCAGAGGTACCAGGGGTGGTGGGGGAGAAGATTCACCACAGACAGAGTGGGGAGCAGAACAGGCAGATTGACTGAAACATACTGCTGAGGGGAGCAGTGGGGGAGACAGGAGAAATCTGCTGCACCATGTGGGTTATAGTTACTCGACCAGGGGTCTAACTCAGGCCATGGCAGCATAAATGTAACACATGGCCACGCTGAGACCTAACCCTTAGGCCACCAGGGAGGCACCAAAGGGTAGGGCTTGGAGGCAGAATTGCCAGAGCTGCTTCTGTCAGCCCCACCATCAGCGCCACAACCCATTCTTCTCACTTCACTAGAGGCTTTAGAAAGAACCCCTTGGAGGCCGACATGCACCAGCAGCTTCCAGAAAGTAAACACTCAATGTACTACCCAAATCCTGCCTCAGGGACCTCATTTGATTGCTTTCTCCTGTCTAGGGTTAGGCATCAGTAGAATAGAGAGAGGAACTCCTGCAGGTCAGTCCCACAAGGCAAAACCAGGCATATGCCTTAAAGACACTAGTAGAGCATGGCCCAAGGTCTCGGGCATATAGAAACAATCAACAATATTCTCAGAGACTATTTCCCAGAAGCCAGTCCCGAAGGCAGAACTTTTTTGGGGCTAATATGTAGGCAACCTAGGTCTGCTGTGTTAGCTCTTCCCAGAACGATTTCCTAAAGCTATTCTTCCTTATACTCTATCATCCATCATTAACTGAGCCAGAAATCAGTCTAAATTACTTCACTAACATCCAATCTGATTCTCCCTCCAAATCTTTCCCCTCTCAATCACATCTCACTTGGAGTTCTGCAACCCGGTCTCATCTCCACATTGCTTTCCTTCCAGCAGTTCTCCATATTGCTTCCATCTGGGAATTAGAATTGTGATAAATGCTATGGCAGAGTCTTGCACAATTAAGACATTTGTAACACATGCTTTAGTGAGAAATGCTCTTGGTGTTGTGACAAGCAGAGAGAGGGGACAGGCTTCTTGTGTTACATTTATGCTAAGCCTTCAGGGTAAATTCAAGATCCCTTTTGTCTGATACCCTTTTTTCCTGGCCCCTGATTGCCCCTTCCATTGGACTTGGTGGAGCAGAGCCTTTTGTGATTTCTTGAAATCCTGTCGTTCCATACCCGGTTCCAGGCCTTGACTCATTCTATTTCCTTTATCTAGAATGTCTATGTATAGGGTCAGAGAATGATCAGGTCTTTCCACCCTCCCATCACTGTGATGATGGACACCTGTGGTGCTGCGAGCACTCCAGGGTGGGCATGCGCAAGTGGGCGCACCTGTGTGGGACACGGGCTTAACTGGGCGGCGTCATGCGGACGCCAGAACTGTGAGGACCAACCAATGGACAGTACTGACCAGCAGCAGCAGCAGAGAGAGAAGAAGCAGCTGAGAGGATGAGATGCGCTGGGAGCTGGGAGGGCTGCCAGCCTCCCTGCCTCCCGGCACCCATGCCTGCCATGTACCTGGCCACCTCTACTAAATAAAGTATGAAAAGCCACCGAGGGCTCTGTCTTGCAACCTTCCCAGACTGTGTAGGAGGTTCATCGTCGGTTCAAGCAGTTTCTTCGCTGCCGTCACGGTATCGCTCACACTCCACTGCTCCGCACCACGACACCACACCGGCTCTCCTGGACGCTAGCTTTATACACCTGGTGCATCAGCCCAGGTGCATCTACTTGCGCATGCCCACTCAGGCATGTGCACAGGTTTCCATCATCAGTGGTAGGAGGGCAGAAAGTCCTGATTAACCTTTACCCTACAGGCTCCGAGACTCTCCTTCCTTGACCCATCTGCTGAGAACCATCCTGAACCTTACTCCAGTGCCGCCTCCATCCTGCTGCTACAATAGGGTAACCAAGTAAGGGATCAGCAAAAATAACAAAAACAAAACTCTATATCAGAGACCTTCAGCAGAGGAGAAGGAGGGAAAGGGATCAAAACGGGAGGGAAGAGCACAAGAGACTACGGTGACTGTTACAGGGCAGCCCTGATATAAAATGGTTTGCCTGGCTGTGGGTCCTCCCTCACCTGTGCGCTTAAAAGGCACTTATAAGACTCATCTACAGGCATACACAATAAGGTTAATAAGGAGCTTATTTACAAAAGAAGGGGAAAGGAAGAAATGAATAATTCAGAGAGAAAGAGGGAGATAAATTCATGAGTGCATCCTACCAGTTCTGCTGAGCTGGAACACAACAGCACCATGAGAGCCAGCGAAAAATACAAGAGACCCCCACGGCCCACGTGTCTGGTTTTATACCAAACCTGGCTTGCTTAACTCCACCCTCAGGTCCCCGCAATCCTCCCTTTGGTGATGATGACATTATGGGATTTGTAGTTCTTGGTGTCTTGACTCTCTTTGGTCTGACGTGGGGGTGGAGTCCATAAAACCTATTTGTAGAATTCGTTCAGGGCATCCTTTCCCCCTAACAGGTTCACGGGTGACTTGGTGGTGGAAGTTTGGGGGAACTACACCTGAGAGGAGAAATCAAACATTGTACAAAAATGAACAATTAGATAAAAAAAAAGGTATATATATACATATATGCACATATACATTTTTCAAAAGGTACATTTTAAGCTCTTAACACCATAAATAATAAATAATAGCTCCTGCCTAGAAGCTGTTGGGAGAATTAAAAAGAATGTTTATTAAGTCTTAGCATGTGTCTGGCACAAAGCATAGACTCAAGCGTTTGGAGCAGACATTTAAAACTTGATTTTTATTCCCAAAAATGTTTCTTGCTGATGTGTAGACTGAGGAAAGTTGGTGTGGAATTTGGGGAGGCTTTCTTGCAGTCAGTGCTTAAGTGGGAAAACAAAAGTCTACTGTTTCTCATCAGCGCTGCTTTCATAAACATATCCTCACATTTACCACGGGGTATCAGATGGTGCTGCTTCTCACACACCTGGTAAACTGAGGTAGTTGGTAGCTACTCGAGATTTGTTTTCTGTATTCCTACCCAGCTCAGTTCAGCTGGGGCCAGTTTTCTGCCTTCACTTGATGTTTCTCACACAGACTCGTGCAAATGCAAATTTTGGATTAAGCTTAAATTGTTCCCTAATATATCAGTCCTTTGGGGCACATTTGGTTTGGTTTTGTTCCTAAAACATATTATTGAACTGACTATATAGTAGAACAGACTGCAACTTGATTTCACCTTTAAAAATTCTGAGGAACAAATTAAAGGAAGTTTTTTTTTCGGGGGGGAGGGAGTGTGTTCAACAATCAAAACTCCAGTTACTTAGAGATGGTTTTCAGCTAACCCTGTGCAGAGTGGTGAGTCACCTCACTTTACACTTTGGACTGGGCCCGATTAGAAATAACTCCCCTTTTCACCATTGAAAACATCTCATTTTGGAGAACATGTTACAAATTTTAAGGCACTTATTAATTTTTCCTCAGACCTTTGCTTTTGATAAAAATGCGCTATCATGCTACAGATCTAAAGTATCAAAGATGAATTTTTCATATTCCACTTAAAAATTTCCATGGCTTAACATCTAAGTTATTTCTTTTGGGATTAACATAAACCCAGGATTTATGTGGCCTGTTGTTTGATTTCAATGGGGGGAGGAGGGAAGCATTACACCTAGAATAAATATTTCTTTGGAAAAGTTTGTTTTCACTGATATTCCCCCTATTCAATGTTTTTTGTTTAAAAATCAATGAAACTACACAAATCAATCTATTAATTACTTTTTAAAGTAAAGGCAATTGGCAAAGGGAAAACACTGAGTTTAATTATATACTTCACAGAAAGGACATTCTTGGGCAACTCTGAGAATTATTCTTTGTTTATAAAAATTGGAATGAGTCAATTCTAGGCTGAGAATTACAAAAAAACTCAAAGATATCAAAAGAAATTAAGTGTTGCAATTAAGTACTAACCATATTTAGGGGTTAACAGAGGACTAGTTGCAGATTCTTGTCAGGACAAAGAGCTAGCAGTGATTGATCTCATCCCTAGCTGAGGAGGATAATTTCTACCTCATCTAAACATCAAATAAAATTGGATATAGATAAAACAGAATTGTTGATAGAGCCAAGGAACCAGAATGAGAGCAGTTCTAGGATTTCAGTCTAAGTTAGGAATATGCAAAAGTCTACTGTTTTCCTAACCAGTGTATTAGGTTGGCAGCCTGGTGTGGTTCTTGGAGCACTGTAACCAGGAGTGAAACGGTTTCAACAAACCAAGAAAATTAAGTATCTATTGAATAAATATGCAGCTGTACCATGGAAACTAGAAGATCTCCAGCTGCCTGGTAGCAACTGCTCTCCTTTTAAAATTGAGTAAAAATATTCATGTTACTTAATTCCACTGCTTTTACCTTTTTCATGATGAAACATGAAAGGTTTACTCAACCTTTGGGCAAAACAGTGTTTCTGGTAACTATGTCGTCACAGAAGGTTGAGGCGCACACACTACCATAGCCCAGAGTGACCAAAAGCTTTACTTGGGGATTACTCAATGATTTTCAGAGTATTATTTGCTTAGTTATTTCAATTGGATCCTTAACACCCTAATCTTGGAAAGATTAGACAGGGAAAGATTAGAGAGGCCCAACTCTGGCTAGGACTGCCATTTACAAAAACAAGGGTGACCTGGCAGGTGCATTACCTTTTGCGTATATTATACAGTGGCAGACTAGAGGTTAAGAATTGAATACTTTCATTTAATAGGTCTTACCAAAAGGCTCTGTAACAGCCTGGATTAATTTGGAAATTTAGGCATCAGATGATCCTGGGTTTTTAATGTTCTGACCTTATCACTTAATAGTTCTCTGATCTTGGATTCACACTTAACATCTCAATCTCTAAAAATAAGACGGTTCATTTCCTTTCACCTGAAAAAAGGTGAGTATTCTGTGCACTATATTTTACAACTGCAAAACCACTATGCTAAAATATATTATGAAAAGGTTAGAGAAGTTTTAATTTCCTTCCAATTAATAATAAGGTATCAGGAAAAAACTAATCAATTCAAAAACAAAATTAATAGGCAACTATTAATCAAAGACACACTGCAGGGGAGGAGGAGGGAGGGGAATCAAAATGGAAGGGAAGAACACAAGGGACTATAGTGACAGTACAGGGGTGAATTGTGGCGGGAATTTTATGGGGACTACACCTGAGGGGAGAAAGCATGTGTACTGTACAAAACATAATGTGAAATATGTATATATTTTTAAAAAGAATATTTGAAGCTTTAATAATCAACAATAAATCTCTTGCATGGGATCTCTGTTGATTATTTAGGTAAATGGCTAGAATATTGTTATGTAGCAGAAATAATCAGTATTCAGAAAATAGTTGTGTTTTTCTCTCAGTCTCCTGTGTAGTTAGGGTGAAGCAATATCTAATTTCTGGACAAAGCAGTGTCCAGACCCTTAACGTCCACCACCAGCTCCAGTCTGCTCTGCATCTGACAACACGAGGGCCTTGTGTCCCAGATGGCCTTGCTGAGAAGAGGAAGCCTGCCAGTCACACTGGACCCTTCATGAATGAGAATTAAAAACTTTGCATAGAACCATCTGATTTGTCACCTGTACCATAGCCTAACTTATCTAAATATTTCCTACAAGAAACCAAGACTAAATAGGGCTGGCAATACAGAAAAGAAAAAGTCATAAAACAAGGATCCCACCCTTTTGAGAAGTTTTAAGATTCTGACGTGAACTTTTCACTCCATTCATACCAGTGAAATATTATTAGTTTCATTAATGTTTCCCACTAACGAGTATTTTGTTTACCATGTGTTGAGCATCATACTAGATACAAGTAATTCTGAATTTTAAATGTATGAATACTAAAGCATACCTCTACCCTTATCTTTATGTATCACTACAATAGCTCTTGGTGTTACAATAGCTCTTGAACTCTGTGAAATCAGTGACTTGTAAATGTTAACAATTTAGAAAACAAGTAAAAATTTTTATGTGTATCAATTTAATTAACAGTCCACTCTAATTTACATCCAGCCTGAAAAAAACACAGTACTTAGAAAAAGAACTAAATCATTATCCCTATCTACACGGCCCATGTCTTTGCAAATGCTGCTGCTATTACACAACATGTATTGTGGGGAGGAAATATTACAGTGTTTCACAGGTCAATATTTTGATTGTAGAAAACAAAACATAAAACCCAGTAAAATAACATCAGCTACAATGCACTTCTCATAAGAAATAATGTAAAAACTCTTTCACTGGAAGCCTAGCCATGCCACTTTCAAAATGGACATACAGTCCTGAGGACAACAGTCAGTTCAGATTTTACCGAAGGACCACATGTCTGAATGGCATTTGCTGTTGTTCACAGTTTCGGCTTAGGTGGCCGTTCTTCCACTCAGATTCCCAGTGGCAGGGAGAGGTGTCTTCACGTCCCAGTGACCAGAATGCAAAGCCCTGATATTCAGCACGTCCTTCACAAATGCTGCTCAACAGGTAGAAAAAGAAATTAACAAACACATAGGAAAAGTGTATTTATAAACATCTACAACCCAGACTTTAAATCTAATCTTGGAAGAGCATGATTTACATTAGGCAGTTTCTTTGAAGATTTTTGCAATGGGGGACCATTAAGTGGGAAGCCTAGCTCACGGGGACCTGGGACAAACATTACAAAAACTCTCCTGGCAAGGGGGGTTAGGGGGTGGGGCAGGAGCTGGGACCTAAAAGCTCCACCAGGGGAGGTGAAGGCTGGATTCCAAGGTGCTGTTATTCATGCACCATGGAATGTGGTTTCCACAAAAGTTGTGTTACCACCAGCCTATGAACAACTCTGGTCAGCTGTGAGGCAATAAGGAGCGCCAACAGCACTTGAATGACAGTACAAGGAAGACAACTAGCTGTGGGCAACATTTCATACATTGCATCTACAGAAAAGCATCTGTTAAATTTTACTATTATTTTTTGGGCTGAATATTCTTAAATTTCTCACTTCAAGTTGAAGATACAAAAATTACAGGAAATAAAATTCTTAAATTTTCTTTGCCACTTTTATGCTTTGAAAATTTGAAATGGATATTCAAATGAGGTACGAAATACTTCAGATTTATGTACTGAGAAACAGGAAAACATTTAATACCACTAGGAGGACTTTGAAGATGTATCACCACCATCCCATCATGGCTAAGTTTAACACTGCAGCACAGTCAGATTATTAGTACACAGCAAATACCTAGAAAAAGAATGAAATTACAATTTTGTGTGTGCAGTCAGGGGTTTTCCAGCATAGTGGGATGTTAGAGTGGCTGCTATTCACTGATGTTTGAAATGTGTAAAGCAAAATTGACAGTATTAGACTAACTTCCAGCAAGTCTATGCAAACATCAAAAGCACAATGAAACTGGCTTTCATTACTTTTTCACATCAAGGATTTTAAAGTAAGTCTGAAGAACTTTTCTTTCCAATATGAGAATTCAACCAACTTTAAAATGTAAATGTATAAAAAAAGGCATTACTTTGGAGAAACCCATTGTCAAAGGAATGCAGTGGTCCTTAGAGACTTAACTTTAAATAATGAGGTTTCTGACAGTACATCCTAAACATCCCTGAAGTGAAACTGATGACTATATCATTGGCTATTTTTAAAATTTTGATTGCCTTTCTTTGATCATTATTAATGACAAAAAAATTCGATTGTTTCTTCCTTTGGAATATGGTACTAGCCCTGAAATGCTGTAACATTTCTATTTTAAACAGCGAAGAAGTGACCATGCATCAAGCTGAAAGTACTGAGCAACTAATTTTCTTTAAAGAGTCAGCTTTCTGAGACTATAAATGCAGTTACTTTGACACTTAGCTTTGCTAATGTCTTACAAGATAAGTAATGGTATCCCATTAACTTGAAAAGATGGTTGCGGCCACACAACTCCACAACTCCAGAGAGTTACATGTTGTGAATGAGCAATAAAACCAGACTTCTTTAACGAGACAAGTCTAAACGGAGCAGCCACAACAGAATAAGTGTCTCTATATGTTAGTGCTTGAGTTACTAAAAAAGAGGAAGGCAGACAGGTCTAAACTACACTAACAAGCAAGGACTGGATCTGTGTGGGCTCGATGTACAGAGACAAAAGGGTTAGGCACTTAAAGCTTTCTGATGAAAATCCTGGAAAACAGCCTGGGCCCACATTTATTCTTATTATTAGTAATATTCACATACTGTTCATGAAAAAACATGCAATCAACTATGAAAATAAAATGACACAAGCTTGTTCAGGGTTTCATAATATCTGGTTCATAAAATCTGCTGCTTTCATATTGTCAAATTTCCTTAACAGTATCGGCAAATACCTTGTTGTAAAATTATTAAACTGTTGGCAATCATACAAAGCCCAAAGTTGCAGCTGGTATAGATGTTACTGTACTGGTACCCATCTGGTAAAGTATCACCATCCAAAATTTTGTCTTCAATCATCCAAGTATCTTTTAATAATAATCTCTTAATAATAATCTCTATTACTTCACAATCAGTAGTCCTCTGAAAAAGTATGTCCTATATATAAAATAAAAATCTAATGTTGTAGAAATCTCAAAAATGTAATAGTAGTAATGTTAATCATCTAAAGAACTTGGTTTCATGGAAGAGCTTTTAAGTATTTATTGCCCAGATGGGTTCAAAAATTCCTAAAGGTGATGTGGCAATGGCTCTAATACAGCTGTAAACAGAATACCACTAAAAAAAAAATTTATTGGCATGAAATACTACAATTACGGGTGTTTTTAAACCTTAAAGCCTCTTTAACATATCATGTATATATCTATGTACAAAACATACAGAAATTTCACTTTATTTAAAACATATGAAAGAGGTAATTCCAAATCACACTAAACATAATAAATATAGAACTCGCTTTGTTAAAAATCTACAGTATACATTCAAGTAAAGGCTAAACTTCCAATGTCAACTATTATATATATGAGACAAAAATTAAACATTTACAATAATCAGTTTTCTAAAAGTGCTATTTTAATACCTATAAGAGGAAACTCATTCTAGTGCTTTTGTTTCCATCCAAACATCTTATACATTCCTTTATTCACAGAACCAGATGCTTCTGTTACTAAAAATACATTTCCAAAGCTTTTATATCCTTTTAAATAGACTTAACATTTAGCTCTTTGGGGAGGAACAGGGAAGTCCAAACAAACAACTCAGACAATCTTAAGGTTATTAGGGATGACTGACTTTATGACACACCCTGTTTCAACTTAGATGTGAAATCTGATGAACATGTTGAGGAAAAAATTCCAGCCCGCATGTTTAAGGTAAGTCATCTTTTTCTACATGAGAATTTGTGTAGTTTAAGGAGCATCCATTATAGCAACCTTCCTGTGACCCAGGTCTTGATGCCACACTCCACTTCTGATTTGTATACTCTCTTCCAACCTGATTTGGTTTAGTTTCTTCAGGGGTTATATTCAGCACATTGACTGAGCTGTTGGGGAAAAAATGGAAGAGCTTAAGAATCATCTTTTATGCTACTTACATATGTATGAAAATCTAAACTTTGAGTGTTCCCTTGTCCCATTCTAAGTAAAATTTGAGGACACAATGATCAAGAATAAAGAAGTGCTTCCAAATGGCCTAATTTATCATTCTTACCTTCCCTACCCATTTATTTATTTATGCATCTGTTTATTTTACTTATCTCTAATCCACACTGAAGCGGGCTGCCCAACTGAAGCATAAATAAGACAGAGAACATAATGTTTTGATAGGCATGTTCTCCATAATCTGCTACATTTTCTAATCTCTTTATGATTTCTTTATGTGTCCGTTGTTCCCGCTTTCCTTTACCCATTCACCTGCAGAATGATACTGTTTACAAAAGAGGGAAACAATAACACTCTGAAGTCAGATGGTTTGGGTTCATATCCCAGCTAGGCTACTTACAAGGTCTCTTCTGGCAAGCTAAACTTCTCTATTCTTTAGGTTTCTCACTTCTAAAACAGAAATGACAATAGTACTTATTTTTTTTTTAAAGGTTTATTTATTTATGCCTACAAGTGCTGGGGTACAGGCCAGAGGTGTGTGGGGGTGGGGGTGAGAGGATTCACCACAGAGAGCAGGTAGCAGAACAGGCAGATCAACAGAAGTACACTGCTGAGAGGAGCAGTGGGTACAACAGGAGAGGTCTGCCGCACCATGTGGGTCCCCTCCCTGGCCGGGGGCAGGGATCGAACTCATGCTGCAAGTGGCTGCGGTTTGCTTCATAGTGCGTTGCTTAACCCACTGCACCACCAGGGAGGCCCTAGTACTTATTTTTGCCGGAACTAAATGAGTTAACAGACATTAAGCACATAAAACAGTGATTAATTATATCAGGAAGTGTCAATCCCAGCACCTGAAAACAGACACAGATCTGACCTTCAGAGGAATGCAACTGACTTCACAACAAAGAAACGTGGATAACTACTTTCAAATTTATGGGGCTGAGCTAATGAATCTTTTGAACAACTAAATACTTAAGTAATCTTTTCACAAAAATTTTTTCCCCCAAAATGTATATTTTTTGTGACTGTGGTTTATTGACTCAAACCTCATAATGTGGCAAGCCTGAAACATTTAAATTGCTTTAATTCTAAATAATCAATGCAAAAACAATTAAAATTTTCACTTACACTCTTTTGCCAATACTTAAAAAAAACCAAAAAACCAACTCATTTATAATTTCACTCAGGTTCCTTATTTCTCAGCACCACCTCAGACAAAATGAGAGCCATGACTATGTTCATTAAATATAAAATGTGTTATATGTGAACGGTGACCAAAATGTACGTTATATTTTTACAGGCAGGTCTGCCTGGTCAAATTTGGAAGACTCAATAATATTCTATATAAGAAAACACTCTGAGCTTACATTACCTTTTAATTGGAAATTAAATGTAAACTTTCTATATTCAACCCACTAGTTCATCTATTGGGCTAATGTCAACTCCAAGGACTGCTAGCTTTGTTATGACCCCAGTCCTCTTACCTCACCTTCCCTAACACATCTCCTGGCTCATACCACTGGTTCCCACAATCTGTCTTCCATATGATGAAATTTTTTGAAATTTAGATTTATCTTGGTTAAAATGCTCCAATGATTTTCCGTTGTGTTTCGAACAGTTATCTAACTTACTAATATAAACTGAAATATCTTACACATGAAATCTCCAGTGTGTGCACGCAAGGGACATATTGAACAACTAACTTGTCATGAGTTGCTAATTGCTAAGCCTGGGTGATGGGTACAATGGGGTCACAACCATATTCTCTCTACATTTGCATATATCTGAACTTGAAAAAACATAATAGAAATGATTTTAATGCCAATTTAGTCACCAAGGTCTTACAGGATATGACAGTGCCACCTTCTACCCCACACCACTTGGTGTTGCTGGCTGACTACACTCACCACCCACAAACCGCTGTGTCACACTGGGGTCCCCTACCCTTGTGTGGAGGGTTCTTCCCAAAGCTCCTTTTTTACCCCACATTGTTCACCTAGAATCCTTTAAAAAAAAAAAAAGTCAACTATAAATCAGTGTCTTGTCTTCTTTCACATTTAATAACTCATGTATGGAACTCTTCTTGGTCCAAGGGGTACTTGGAACTTCAAAACATAGCACACACACAGTCTCACAGCCACAGTCCCAGTGTGCGGCAGCCTGACTACTGTCAAGCTGCTTCCAAGATGCAGACGCACGTCCACGGTCTTCTGCTTTCAGGGTGAGAGGGCAGTCACACACTCCCCAACAGGACCCTTCTCCTGTGTCTACGCCTGACTCACTGAGAATGTCCTTTCTGCTGCTTCTGCTTCCTTCAAATTTAATATCAGAACAGGTTCTGAGGTACAATATTGATTTGAAGGCAATATATAGGTTTCCTAGGGAGAAAGATTCATCCTTGGATCCTCTAAAACCAAGTAAGATACGGGGGTCTCTCAGTTCTTTGCCTGCCAACACCAATAAAATGGGCACACCAAAAAAACTTTAAATATGTACCCTACAAAAACTACCAAACATTATTACCCTTATAATTAATAAAATTAACTTAAAATGTTAAATAATATTTCTAAATAAGACTATGTTTTTGATGTGAAATAAGACGAATCCCATATAGCTGCCAGAAGACAGGAAGCAGTGTCTATACACAATGAATACCCAACAGATATCTGTAGAAAGAACAATCTACTAAATTCCTTGCGGAAGTCTCTACCAGTGCTAACACTAAAGACATCAAGTCTTCCTTAGCTGAGCAACTTTAGCAGTTTTACAGATATGTGAGATCACCAATAAGCCAATACCTATGTTCAGATATACAGGAGCGTGACTGGCAAAAGTCTGACGTAGAAGGAGAAGCAGGAAGAGATTTAGTAAGTTTTGACGTGCAAGCTGGAGACCCATTAGATACACCATGAGGCTTCTTTTGACGTGGCTTCGAGTGCACTGTAAGATTGTCGTGATCAGAACCTGTTCAAAGGTAAAAAGACAGTACTTATCATAAGGTACTAAAAATAGTGAAGGTAATTACACTTACATACTGTTCTGAGACATAACATGGAACAAATTAATCGGAGTAGCTATCCTACCCTGATGAGGCTAGTTTAGCTAATCTTGCAATTTTTTTTATGTATATTCACTCAGAAGGATCTACTTTTAAAAATTACACCTATAATACGAATTTTCTGAAAAATATTAATATACTCATAACAAGTCGTTTTGGTATGCATAGTCCTGTCATTTCAATTTTTCTACAGGAAAAATTGAGCTCTAATTAGAGAGCTCTCCTATGTGATCACCAAAACTTTAGTAATTTATAGTATTTCATTTACATGCATTTTAATATTGAGTTTATGAGGTACTCACTTCCTGAGAAGGCACTGAAAAGTTTCACATTTTCTGAGTTCTGATGGTCAAAGGTAGTCATATTTAAAAACTGTTGCTTTAACCAACTGGCTCTTTCTTCTTCAAATGCTTTTCTCTACAATGACAAGAAAACCAAAGACGTACTGATCAATAGTTCAACCATCACAGATACCATTAGAGAACATTAGAAAAACACCTCATTGTAAGTTAATTACTTGGGGAAAAAAGGAGCAATGGTTTCACCAAACACTGCTCTTACCCTTGAATCATTTACCCTGTACATTAAGAGTAACGTACATCTTTTCAACAAAAAAATGAACAGCCATAGAAAAACTTGATATAAGCTTGAATGTCCCCTTTGAACACATTATTTGACAAATACTGTAAGAGAATAGCATCCATGCACATTAATGTCACCACCACTAAACCACAAGAGGGCACAGAGCCACCTTGCTGTCTGAAAAGCTGCTAAGTCCTAAACTGCAAACAGGGGAGGAGTGGGGAAGACCACGAAGGACTAGGTGGAGACCCATGGGTGCTTTGGCGATGGGAGAGCGAAGGTAACTGCACCTGAAGGTAGAAACAGAATAGAGATTATAGAAACCCTATACTGTCAAAATACTAGCAGAGATGTAAAACAATGGGACTTCATTTAACAAAAGAAGGACATTTTTTCACTTGTAGCTTTTCCTATGGGAAACTTTTTTTTTTAACCACTTCAAACATTTCCTCTAAAATTCTGAAAGTAAAGTATGTTGGTAATTCATTGTATTAAGTACAAAAGGATCTGTAGGAGCATGTATACAGTTAATTGTCAGTACACACGCCCGGATGAAGGACTGAAAGGAAGAACATTAATTTTTACTGTACTTTCCTTTAAAAAAAAAAATGCAAAAAACATTTCACCGACTGATGATAGATAGTTGAGGTGTTCAAGAAAGACATATGTGCTGGAAAACCAACCCAAAAGGAATAATATATATGTACAGTCTTTAAAAAACAAAACAAAAAACCACCCAACCTTTAAATTCCCAAATCCAGTAAAGGTGAATGTTGGGGTACAATTTAATACTGTAAAAAAACTAAGCCCCTCCCAACCCCCTTTCCCAGGAGGCATGTTTGGGAGGCTCGAACAGATAAGAGAATTGATAAAGTGGCTTGGGGAAAAGGCCATAAGATCCACCCAACATCAAGACCAGAAAAACCAGCCCAGCTCCAGGAATGTAGAAGCATGTTTGACCTGTTTCTATGTCAAAGGCCAGCGCCCCAAACCAGATATCCCAGCAGATAACTGGTCTATTTGAGGCACCTCAAATAGAAAGCCCAGGAAAACAGAGCATAAAAAAAGAGCCTCAAGTCCTCCTTTGGGTGCAGACTTCTCCCATCTTGCCTGCTGTTCAATTAGCCCAGCTTTTCTGGTCACCACACAGTCTTTGGCAAATTCTTTCACTCCTGCACCTCTGGTCTCATGCCAACACTTCTCCCCAACACAGTGAACAGATATATGCTTCTATAATAGCTATATGCTTAGGATCCCTTCCATAACTTGAGATCATAGGTAAAAAGACTTTAGGGGGAAAAAAAAAAGCCAAAAAACTGAACAATAACAAACAATGAAAAGCAGAACTTCCATGATTTCCACTGAGCGCCCACTATTCTTGAAAGCTCTACAAAGAAAGCTAAATGTTTAAAATACCTCCAATCCTAGGCGAATGGCAGCTTCTGTAAAGCTTCGTCTTTCTTTCTCAAAATTCTTTTTTTGTTCTTTAAATAGGGACCATTCTTCTTTGAGGCGCTCCTTTTCCTCCAACAAATAACAGTCTCGAAGCAGTGAAGTGGTATCGTCATCACATGCGGTAGCAAGCTGCTGCTATTAAATTGTGAAACACAGTAAGTTCCAGAGGGTCCCTGAAACTCCCACAAGTTGAAATAAAAGAAAAGGCAGGTCAGACTTAAAGGGGAGGACAGAGATTGTGAAGAATCACAAAGTCAGAGGCATTGACTAGGGAATGGTACACAAGGCAGCTGTTAGAAAAGCATCAAGCATTATACATCTTATGAAATAAATAAAAATCTAGTAAAATTCTGACACTTCACAGGGGAGAACAGCTTTAAAAGGTAACACATATACCTGTAAAAGTTGTTGCTGAGTTTTGATCATTTCTTTACACTGCTGAATTTCTAATTCAAGTTTTTCAGTTTCCTGCTCATGGTCTTGCCGTGAGATGACATCTTCATCAGTAAAACCTTCTAGGTGTACCTTTGAAACTAACAAAAATCAAGTAATTTGACATAAATTTTACAGCCATCACTAAGTTTATGACATTTGGGACATATTTAAAATTCAAGGCTCTCTGAATTTCTCTCTTCCTGGAATGTCATAATTTTCTAAAAGGTACGTAATTTTCTTTACCCTTAAAAAAAAATCTCATGAGCTATAATAAAACTAAACCTGTATTTTAGGGGCATCCCTCTCGGCCTAGGGATTAAGTCTTGGCGCTAACATCCCTACCGCCTGAATTTGATCACTGGTCAGGGAGCTGACCCACATGGTGCAGCAGACCTCTCCTTTCTTGCCCGCTGTTCCCCTTAGCAGTGTATTTCATGCCTATTTTGCTCCCCACTGTCTCGGGTGAATCCTCTCATGCCGCCACACCTCTGGTCTACACCACAGATCTTGTATACAAAAAATAAATATACCTACACTTTAAAGCTATGAAAAAATTTTAAAAAGCATAGAAACCACAAGTGGTTTACAAGAACTATAAATATTCATAATTTTGGACTAAAAGATAGCCTTACAATCAGAGTTTTTTTGCCAACATTTAATCTGTAATCCACATTTATTCAAGTCTATGACCTACTTAAAAAAGAACAACTTATACTCACAGAAGAGAAAATTAACATTCACAATTTGGCTCTTTCAAGGATCAATACAGTACTGCAAATCTTGCTCTCTGGCACAAAATTCAACAAATAAGAAGTCCAAACAAACTTGTTATTTACTACTAATACACAATGCCAACTGAAATCAATAAAAATTCACATAAATTAATCTTGATACTATAATAATTTTGCTAATTGCCTGTTACCATTGAAGACAAATGGCACTGAATGTGATTTCTGACAATTAAGAATACATTTACTCACAGACCTCATTTAATAGACAAAATCCTGACTTTGATTTAAAAACATGAATTTCAACAAATATAAACTATTAAGAATACATTCGTCAAAGTAAAATCTAGCAGTACTGTCTACAATGACAGGAAGTGGTGTCTAATCCAACAATTAGGTTAAAAGTATGGGGAAGAAATACATGTGTAATAATCAATTTTGGGTTTTTATATAGTTTAATTAAGTGTTCTGCAAATGCATACAGTCTAGAAAGATATACACCAAGCCTTAAGTGTTAAAGATATGCAGCAAACACCTGGATATTCTGCCTCATATTCTGAATTGATATTATGCATTGAACAGCTATGATTTTGAATATAATTTTAAAATGAATTATTAGGAACCTAGGAAAATGCAATTATCTAAGAATAATAATCAGGTTTATATTTACAGTATATCATGATTTATATTATATTTTGATTTCCAGGATTCAGTAAAAGACTCAGTTGCCTTATTCAATTGTATATTGCACTCAGAGAAGTTAGATACACTATATCCTCTTGTCAGAGTTTCACTTTAAGAGTGTGCTTTCTTGGGCCTCCCTGGTGGCACAAGAGGTTAAGTTGTTGCACTATGAAGCTATCCACGGCCACTGCAGCATGATGTTTGATCCCTGGCCAGGGAGGGGACCCACATGGCACAGCAGACCTCTCCTGTCTCACCAGCTGCTCCCCTCAAGCAGTGTATTTCAGTCCATCCATTTGTTCTGCTCCCCATTCTGTCTCTGGTGAATCCTCTCACCCCCCCCCCCCCCCCCGGCACCTTTGCCCTGTACCCTAGTTCTTTCAAGTATAAAAAAATAAATCTGGAAAAAAAAAAAAAAGTGTACTTTCTCAGTGAGGCTCAAACCTCATATCTACAAAGCAGAATCACCACCAAACCACCAAAATGTGTCATATAATGACATTCCAAGTGATCAAAAGTAAAGAGGGCTTATTGAATGTCACAACTCATTCAGTAATCAGGTAGGCAGTATTTACCTTGATTATCAAGTTTTTCTACATGGCTTTTCAAAATTCTCCACTGTTTTCTGATGCTGTTTGTAAGCTGTTCTCTCACAGTTTCGCAGGAAAGGTCCCATATACTCTCTCTATTCAGTTCCCCGCCATCATCCTCAACATCAGAGAGAACCTACAAATGGTGGGTGAAAAGGCAAGAGCAGAGCCTGAATGCCACCCAATACCAAGGCAGCAGGAACCACACTGTTAGCGACAGATGTCAAAGTCATTTCCGTTCTGTGTACTAAGTATATATGACCCAGTATTTAATATAAAATATCTTGAGAAAAGCAATTAGTATCGAAGATAGAAATCTCTCAATTATGTATCTTTACAGCTGACTTTGAATCAAGTCAAGTGACACATATCATGGAGTTGTGTGAGGGATGAGGAAAAGTTATATACCACTTATCTAAGGTGTGTTAGATGCTTTCATATGAGTCCTCAAATTATGTTACGATGTGGTTTCAGAAAGGAAACTTAGAGACTTGTTCAATGCCACACTGAGACACAAGTTAGATTAATTTATCTCCCAAAAATATCTTTGAAATAATCTCCAAAGAAAGACTTAACTTTTTATACAGCCAGAGATTATTTTTTTTTGTATTCTACCAAGACATCAATTCACAGGAAAATACAGCAAATTTACAATGACACAGGACCAAGAGAATCTAAGCAGGACTGAGAACACACAGAAATAGTACTAAAATGAATACAGGTCATAGTAATATGCATCCACATAAAAGGGTCCTAATTTGTTAAAAATCAAAAAAGTAAATAGATACAATTTATTAATGTGAACAATAAATGTCCTGCTGGGGGGAAGGGGTGGTAGACTGCTCCTGTGACAGTTGTGATGCAGTGACGGGGTCTGAAGGACATATCAGCGGTATGAGGTCAAGGTCTCCCAGAGGAGTGGATGGGGGAAGGCCCCTGGTATGGCTCATTGTGACTTTGATTCTTGAAAATTAATCCTCTGGAGCTATATGTGAGTAATTTCCAAGGAACTACTTATATATCTTAAGGTTTATATCAGAATTCTGTAAGTACATTATTTTAAAAAACTAACAACTGCTGCACATTTCCTAAACTGGATGAAATTTTGAAACTACAAAGTGAAAACTAAAAATTCACTTAAGTTGAAATATATCTGTATTTTGGTTCAATTAAGTAAGCAAGCAAAAAAAAACCCAGATGCTACCTAGGCATTCTAAGGTTATATCTTGTTCCTCTTGTTAAAATGCTCTAAAATCTGTCTTTATAAAGAAGGAGTAGTTGCATTATTTAAAAGTAAAAGGATCTGGAAAAATGGATCTTTTAAAACCAGTAAATATACTTACAAAACTACTGTTTCTTCAAACTTAAACATCTGAATTAAAAAGAATTATACCCAATGGCTAAGTCATGGAGTGGGGAGACAAGAAGCAGGGGAGGCAGCATTTAATCTTCTGCAAGAACTCCATGATTTACTACATGCTTTTGCTGACTAAGAGCTGATAATGACAAGTTAGTAAAGGCTGGACCCAAAACTGAAGAAACTACAGGGGTAACAGGAACCTGGTGAGTATTAGTAAATGTCAACAACTGACTAGATGATAGACTTCAAGAGAAAAAGTGACCTAAATATAAAAGGTCAAGTAGACCCAAAACTGGATCTGTTGGGTTGATTTGTGATATTGCAAAATAATTCTCAAGTACAAATTTTAAAAAGTAAGTTCTGCTCACCTACTATAATTAGCATTTTCCATCAACGCTGTTATTTTCCAATGTTAGTCACTAATGGTAAGTTGCTTAAATCCAGAATGTAAAGGCATGTAAAATAATTTGAGTTAAAAGAACTTGTCGGGCCTCCCTAGTGGAGCAAGGGGTTAAGCACTGCACTATGAAGTATCCTCACCCACTGCAGCACTGTGATCAATCTCTGGCCAGGGAGGTGACCCACATGGAGCAGCAGACCTCTCCTGCCTAGCCTGCTGCTCCCCTCAGCAGTGTGTTTCAGTCAATCTGCCTGTTCTGCTCCCCACTCTGTCTCTGGTGAGTCCTCTCACTCCCTGCACCTCTGGCTTGTACCCAGCTCTTGTATGCATAAATAAATAAATCTTTAAAAAAAAAAAATTGTCACCATTATATGACTTGTTTTTTCAAACTTCTGCACAATTATTATCCACATCAAATGCTTGTCCTATGCTTTCTATCTCAAAAGCATCTTATTTTTAAAAAGCTGGCTCAAATGTCACCTTCTGCAATGCTTTTCTTGATCGCCATATTCTGTATTACCTCACTATAGTTCTTAATGTAAAATGATTATTCTCTACACAACTTTCTCCCCAAAAGGGAGGTGGGATGCAGTGGACTGAATATTTAATGTTTGCTTAAAATTTATCCGCTGAAACCCTAACCCCAACGGTGTTGGTGTTAGAGGGTGGGGGGTCTTTGGGAGGTGATCAGATCTTCAGTAGACTTCTCATGAATGGGATGAGTGTTCATATAAAAGGGCCCCTGACACCAATGAACTCTTTTGCCCTTTTCCTGCTATTTGAGGACACAAGAAGCTGACAGTGTGCCACCAGGAAGAGGGTCCTCTCCTGACACAGACTCTGCCGCTCCCTCCCAAGGCTCCAGAACAGAGAAGGAAAAATCTCTGTTGTTTACAAGCGACCCAGCCTGTGGTACTGTGCTTCAGCAGTCCAAACTAAGGGAAAATGTCAAACTCTCTCATCTTTTTCTTTCAGAAGATTAGAACATAATAAACATTCACAAGTTTATGGACTGAATGGTTATTTGGTTCACAAAGTTAAAGTTTTACTCTGAAAAGTGGAGTCTGCTTAAGTATACAATATTTAAGTTTTTTAAATGACACACAGCATAGGGATTAAAAGCATGAACTTGAGAGACAGACTTGGATTCAAATCCTAGCTTTGTCACGCTTGATAACTGGGCTAGTTGTACCTCAGTTTCCTTATCTATATATGAGAACAACACTGAAAGCATCAAATTATAAAAAAGAAATGATATAATGCTTATAAAGTGCATATCACAGTACTTGGAACAAATTAAATCTCTAGAAAATCATCTCCATTTTGTAAGGCATATCCAGAAATACACCGGATCACTATTTTGGTTGTCATGTCCAAAATAACAACGGTGGCCCACTGAGAAGACCTATCTAGTGTTTTAATAGTTCTAATTAGCAATCGGAGACTGTATTAGAGAGGAAGGAGCCACTTACAGTTCCTGTACTATCATCTGCTCTTTCTCTAGGCTTCTGCTTTTGGGGAGAAAGAAGAGAAATCATTTCCTTTTTCATTTGTTGAAGAACCTTCTTAAGTTCAGCATTTTCCATTAGGATTTGTTTCTGACGACATTCATAATCATTCAAGAGAATTTTATACATTTCGTCTTCGTTCCTGAGAAAGAAACAGCCAGTAGGAAAATGCAGTACAAAAAGAAAGGTCTGATCACACATATCCATTTAGACTGGACCTCACCTGGCTTCAGTTTTATCAGTCCTCCAGGAGCCCCTCTTGCCATCGGCTCTCCCCACGTAATTGAGAACCTCCATAGCTACAAACAGGAACAAACAAAACTGGTTCTTACCACACTGTTAAATGTTTAAAACCCTAATACACTATATACAAATCAGAGACATAGCTCAACCTGGTATACAGAATAAGATATAGGTTCAAACAGTCAGATTTCAAGTTCTAGTCCATCACGTAAGCACTAAGATCTTGGCAAGTTTCTGACTACTAAGCCTGTTTCTTCATCTATACAGGAGGAATAACTAAACTATCTACCAAAGAGTGGTTGTGAAGAGTAAAAAAGAATGTTAAAGCACTTAAACACAGTAGCTATTTAGTAAATGTTAATTTATCATCATTGTTGCTTTTATCAACGGGTTGGCAAACCCTGGCTTGCAGGTGTGATTTGCAAGTAAACTCTGATTAGAACAGTCACACTGTGTTTGTATGATGTCTGGGTTACTTCTGCAGACAATGTCAGAGATGAGCAACTGTGACAAAAGACCCTACTATTTCACAAATCTGAAAAATTTTGCCACACCCTGTCTCCTCACCATCAAGGGCGTCAAGGTGCCCTGACTCATGTCTCTTCTGATCCAGGTAGAGAAGGAAACAGTTGTGCAAGAAGGGAATAAGATGAGAGCAAGTTATTACAATTTTAAGCTGAGGGGCTTCCCTGGTGGCGCAAGGGGTTGAGTTGCAGCACTACGAAGCTATCCACAGACAGTGCAACACAAGTTCAATCCCTGCCCCAGGAGGTGACCCACATGGCAGAAAGACCTCGCTTGTCTCGCCCGCTGCTCCCCTCAACAATGTATTTCAGTCTATCTGCCTGTTCTGTTCCCCACTGTGTCTCTGGTGAATCCTCTCCCCTCCTGCACCTCCGGCCTACACCCCACCTCTTGTATGCATAAATAAACAAATCTTAAAATAAAAAAAAAATTTTAAACTGATAAAATCACTATGAAACCATCATCTCCAAATGGGTTTGGAACAGGAAGCCAGAAGAGCTCCACATCATATAAGAGCTCTGTTCTAAGTGTTAAAAAAATCTTTAACGAATTTCTCTAACTAGGTGTCATATTTAATACTTGCAGCATTTCATCCTGCTCTTTGCTATTTCCTTCAGGAATGAACACAAGGTTAGCCAACCTCAAATTCAATCAATGAATTTGAATCGATGAATTCAATCAATGACCAACTCAAGTTTATCATTTTTTTACCTCAGGATACCTAAATATTTCTAACCTAAATTACTTACTATTACACTTTAATTTCTCAATAATTAAAGAAAAGGTCTAATAACTAACAGTTTTGCTATACAAAAAAAGCAATTCTGCAGTCAGCACTGAACAGCTTGTTGTAGCAAGCAGAGCTCACCATGTGACAGCTTGAAACATATGCTCATCAGCTGCTGTGTACAAGTCCAAATTCAGTTTTGGAAAGACAGTTTATATGGGTCTCTTGCATAAAGGAGGTTAGAGGAGAGTCTAACATCCAGTCCACTTAGAAACCACTCTTCAATAAATACAAGCACAAATTTCCTGTTCCTTGAATCTTATCGGGCTGGCAAAACTGTAAATGTTGCTCTACCTTTGTGTATATGTAGTTCTACTTCTAGCTATGCTGTTTATTTGAAATCACACATATATATTTGGATGAAATAGGCTGTCTATTATCTTTCAAAAGAGAGAAAAAAGTATACCTTGGGCACAAACATAAGCATAATTTTCACAGTCCGTCCTTTCGACTAGATGCTTTTAAAATGTACAGCTAAACTTACTGAAAGGAACTCAACTTGACATGAATGACTTGGCCTGGTGAATAATTTTATGACATTAACTCTAAAATCATACTTCTTTTGATACTCAGAAACTGATACTGACTTTTATATTATCAGTTCTTTGTCATGAAAGATGGGTGTCCTCTGGTTTAATGTTTCTTAATGGATCAATCCTACACCTGTCATGTTAAAAAATATATATATATAGATATATAGAGAGAGAGTTCTTACATGCAATCAATGAAGCAAATAAAAATTACTATTTATCACTAATCAGTTGTCTCAATTTTTAGCTTATATAGACACATGATATCTATCATCAGTTATATAAAGCATGAAAACAGCACTTCATGAGTTATTAGGCTCAATCCTTTCATTTTTAGCATAATATTACCTTATTTATTCTCTTTGCTCTATCTTAGCCAGTTTCTTCTTACCTATTTTTTTATCCTTCTTGTTCATAACAAGTTGATGTAGACGTTCCTTTAGTTTATTATATTCACGCTCTTTTCTCTTCATATCATGATTATACTGGGTAGCTCGACTTGCAATGATGTTCTGCAACTTTTGTACCTGAAATATTTTTCTCTCAAATGAGTCTCTTCAGGATCGATAAAACCAGTCAATATTTACATATTCTAAAAAGCAAGGTCCTGGCATTCACTCATCTCCCTATCTAATAATTTAAAAATTCTAGAATTATTCCTCCTTCTTCATAACCATTGGAAATCATTTTAAGATCTCCTTAAAAGAATTACATAAAAGTTCTTATTATTTAGTTGTGGAATTTCCAGAGGGGCTAGCTTTCTAAATTACTTTGTACACTTTTCATCAAACAGAAGCTCCTGAAGTATAAAAGTGACTAAAACTTCATCTGAAACAACCAGAACCCATCAGATCATGTGTAGTGACTTCCTTATACTGACTTACTATTCTGGATTAATGAGCAACAAGGTGAATTACTCATGGCACAAAGCCATTTTTCTTTCATCAAAAACAGTTTTCAGATTAGAGTAAATTTGAACAGCGGGCAGAACCCTAGTTCAACATCTGCTGAGTACCTACCACATCCCAGGCACTACTGGTCAATATTTGGTCAATGAAGGCCTCTCTGCTGTCCTCAACATTTCTTTTCAAGAGGAGCATGTTTAATTTATTCTCTCACTAAAGATAAATGATATTTAAAACATTTAAGTGTAACTAACAGATCAAGTCAAAATTTTCTGTGATATAATACAAGGAAAAGTCTGAGCAACCTTGTAGTATAGTTAAGATACTTAATTTATTAAATATATTACCAAATAATCCAATAATGTAAATCTAATCTGTCCCAGAAGTCCTTAAAGAAATACACTGTCCTAAATTTTATAATTACAGTTAAAGCAACATACACAATACCTATAATTAGCATACTTTCAGTTACCATATAGGCATTAATCAACTGCAAAATAATATAAACAACTGTTTCTTTGTTACTTCTTATACAAATAATTTCAAGTACATTAAATCTGTTTGTCCCAATATTAAATGTTACTTATATTAAATTAGATGTTATAGAGTTATGACATATTTAGCCTCAGAAATGAGATTTTTAATGTGAATTGCCTTAAAGAAGAAAAAGAACAGCAATAATTCCTGTGCCCATTTAGTCAAGACTGGATGGACAATGTCAACATTTACAATAGTTCAGGAAGAGGTATGTCACATATTATGCACAGGTGTGACAGAGAATAAAAGATCTGCATTTAAAGCACCCTCTGCCTGAGAAAAAGTGATACTGCACTCACAGCAAGTGCTGGATAGTGCAGAACAATGGTGGTCACAAGGTGTGGGCTGACACACAAGTCAAATGGACTCACCTGGGGCAGGACTGGGTGGGAGGGGGCCTGACCTTTCACTTTAATGTGACACAACACTGTACACAGAGATGCCCCATCTGAATTGGACACAGGGTGAAAAAATTGTTCTTTCCTACTTTCAAGTAAAGTGGCTCTTATGATCACATCAAGATATATAAAACTACTAACATTTACTTAAGCTTTTCTCTGCAATAGCTGAGAACTCACCTCATCTTTCTCATTTTTCAGTAGTTGATGTAAATTCCTGTTCTTGCATTGTAGCTGTCTGTCTCTTTCCTGGAGTCCACTCATTTCTCTCCTGGAGGTTTCCAGTTGTTCCTAAAACATTCATATGCAATTTTAATTAAAATCAATACTGAACTCAGAGCAAGCAAATTCTTAAAAGATTAGTAAAAACAAATTACACATACTAGGATTTTGGATCTAAAACCAAAGTCTCAAGGTACACAAAATGCTTACTTAAATCAATCATTGTAAAGCTTGTTACTATAAATAAAATTTGCTTATCAAATTTAATTTAATTTAAATACCATGATTTTGTGTATATACAAAAGAGCTTCAAAGTGAAGTCCTTAAAAGGCACTTCAATATTTTAGTGATGTTGCCAATAAGATTTTAAAAAATTATTTTTAATATTTCTATACCTTTCAAGAGCTAAAAATGGTATGATTTCTGTCTGTGGAAGGTGGATGACCAAGCAAAATGGAACCGTTTTAACTTAAAAGGGCAGTTCTATAGGGTGACACCAGTTCTCCTATGCAGGTACTAAATGCGGAAGATTTTTCCCAGAGGGCAATGGCATCATCACGGGATTCATTATGGGGTAAGACGCCCAGGTTCAGCTCATTCCATACATTTCCTGAAGAACTGTGCCATTTTTGCAAAAGGTCCCTGGAGTACACTTTTAAAAATCCTCTTAAAAGTCTCATGACAAATGACCACAGACGACAACTTGCACAATATCTCTCTAACAATGGACCACGAGATACTAAAAATCTGGGACTATAATTTGGGTAACTCTATGGTTATCAGAATTTTTGGCAACCTCTTTTGGACTGTTCAAAACTCCCTATCATGCCAACCATTTGGCATGGCTCAGCTTAAAGGCACTGGTCCAGCTGATCTGTCAAACATTCGCTCTGAGCAATTACCGACACTCTCCCTAAACTCACCGTCACCCCTGAAAATCTGGATACCTCCCTCCTACATTTCTTATCATCTCAGTGACTTATACCACCATCCTCAGTAAACTCAAATTAGAGACCCAGAGGGAATCTTAAATTCATGACTCTTATTCCCCAAATTCAAATTTTCATAAACTTCTGCCATTTTATCTTCTAAGTGTTCTTCATATCTCACTAGCTCCACTGGCATTCCCTTAGTTCACCTCTAAAATTTTTATGGCCTGCTAACAAGTTGCCCTTTTACCTGGCTTCTGTAACCCCTTACCTCTACCAAATACAGGTTTGCAAATCTGTACCTCCCCCCTATAATTTATCCACTCTACTGGCAGACTGACATTCACACAACACCCTCCTCCTGTTAAGTTCTTCAGGGCCTCCCAGTTTCTGTACAGTGTCATTCATCAACTGAGGCTTGAGTACCATCCTCACCTTTATCTTTCTTGATCAAACATAATGTATTTCAGTCCCTGAAAAGCTATTTGTTGTTATAAAATGCTCTTTGATGTCTCTATACAGGCTATATACTCTGTCTTAGAATGGCTTTTCTGAGTACTAACAAATTCTATTCATTTCTTAAATCTCAGAGCAAATGTTACCTTTCTCTCTATGACGCTTTCCCTTACCTCCCACATCAAGAACAATTAATGAAGCAAATAATCACAGTTCAAAGTAACTCCTTCCACTAGACTATAATCTCCTTCAAGCAGCCCATTGAATGAATCATATGATAGATTCAGAAACTCTAAAGACAAAATTTTTTAACTGAACACATACTTTAGTCCACAGTGACCAAAAATACCTGATTTTGGCTCAAGTTAAATTCCAAATTAGAAATATCCTGAAAACACCCTCCTTACTCTAGGTAATCCTAGAAATAACTTATTTAGAAGAAAGGCTCACTATATCCCCAGATTACTAGTATCACCATGTATCTTGGTAGCTACTTAAAAAACACTTAGTCTTTCAGAGGTACACAAATAAAAAGTTGTAATGCAGAATAACTGCCCTCTAGGTTTACAACTTTGGTTCAGTATAATTCATAAGCACTTCCACAGGTATCTCTGATTAAAATTAAGTATCATCCATAAGTCAGCGATTTCATGTAAGTTTGAAAGGCAGCCCTCTTAGGTCACTACAGTGTGCAGGTGACCTAAGGTATGGAGTTGGATAATCTCTATTTTGTAGGCATATAGGAAGTGCAAAAACCTAAAAATATTATTATATGAGCTACAAAGACAGCATAAAATATCACTATAGGCAATGACAGGCTGCAACATGCAGATGCTGCTAAGGAGTTAAGATGCTTCTCTAAGTCAATCCCCAAACAGACCCTATGTTCACACATAGGTCAATTCTAGGTTATTTCGTTTAAGTGCATTCCCTACTGGAGGACTTTCAAATATGATCTAGTGTGATCCTATTATTTTTCATTCCAATAAAGGTCAGAGATTCAAGATTCTGAGTGGGGTTTGTTGCTGTTATCCATTTTTGGAGGGAGCAGGTAAGGGAGGCTACAGGGGTAAAAATAAGCAGAGGCATGAACCAAACTGATAAACTAAAAGCTGATTTTCTGAGAGTTCATTGATTCAAGGGCTTTTTTTCAAAAATGATATATTTTTTATTATTATTAACATTTTTTATTTATATATATCTGACATCAGTTGTAATCCCCATGTATTCCCCATCACCATATCACCAGTGCACCATCACCTCAGTCCCCCTGTGCTCCCATCTGCCCTCCACCTCCCCCTCTTCCCTCCCCATCAAGTGTCCCCATTTTGTCCTTGTCTTTTCATTTTTGGTTTTTGTGCCTTTATTGTTATTATTATTATTGTGATTGTTCTTATTCCTTTCCTGATTCAAGGGTTTTTATTTTACAAGTACAGAGACCCAATGTAGAAAAGCACCTTTAGGAGAGAAAAAATGCCTTGAACTGATAACACTGTTCATAATATACAATCCTCATGTATGTGGTTGAAAAGACCTTTTTCTCTTCTCAAATAAATTTTAAAAAAATTTTTTTAAAGGAAAGAATAAAAATAGAGCAGAAGGAAATGAAGGAAAAACCGAAAGTAGTCAATTCCTGGTAGGAGAAAATGTTTTCATAAAATTTGGTTACCATATAACCTGGTACAGAAACAAAAGATAGCAATGTATCCTAAATGTATCCTAAAACACTAAAGAATTAGTTCTATATTCTACGGGAGGTGGCTAATGAGCTTGTGAAAAATGTTTCTTTTATTCAGAGAAATAAACACATTTATGCAAGCAGTCCAAGGTGTTTTCTAGAGCCCCCAGGACTTCTAAGAGTTAGAAGTTATCTGACATGCTTTCATTATTGTGGTTTAGTAACTGTGGCACAGAAGTTCTCCAGAACATTCACTTTGGAATTAACTGATGTAGCCCTCTCACAAGAAAATTTGAAGTTAAACATCTATCTATTAAGAAGACTGACTAGGGTGGGAGAATCCAAATTTTACTTTTCTCAGATTGAAATATTTTCTTTTTTTTTTTTTTAAAGATTTATTTATTTATGCATATAAGCACTGGGGTACAGGCCAGAGGTGCGGGGCGGTGAGAAAATCCACCAGACAGAGCAGGGGGCAGAACAGGCATATGGACTGAAACACACTGCTGAGGGGAGCAGCGGGCCAGGCAGAAGAGATCTGCCTGTGCCATGTGGGTCACCTCCCCAGCCGGCAGCAGGAATCGAACTCGTGCTGCAGTGGCTGCGGTTTGCTTCATAGTGCTGCATTGCTTAACCCACTGCGCCACCAGGGAGGGCCCTGAAATATTTTCTAATCTAAGTTTCTACATTATTTGACAAGCTGCTAAGCAGAGTAAATAAAATCCATACTTTCAACAAATATAGGGAAACAAGTGATAGGCACAAATTAAAAGTTCACTTTTAACTTACTAGTTTAAAAAAAAAACCTCAAACTTAAAAAAAAAACTAACCCTAAAATAAAATCAATAAGAATTTAATGTTTCACGTGTGTATTATCAATGAAAAGCAGACAGACAGGCATTCTTTCTACCTTAAGTTTTGCATAGCAGTTCTGCAGATGGTCCATATCACTTCCCAGTTTCAGATTCTGTGTTTCCACATTTTCCTGAGCAAGAAGGTTCTTGCGCTGAAGTACAAGTAGCTCATTCATACAATTTAAAACAGCAACTATATTTAATTCTCTCTTTGTCTCTTTACCTTTGGATTCTTCATATAATGAAGGAAAACCAAAAGTAGTCAATTCCTGGTAGGAGAAAATGTTTTCATAAAATTTGGTTACCATACAACTTAGTACAGAAACAAAAGGTAGTAATGTTTTCTCAGAAAGAAAGAAAACTATCCTACAATACTGTAAGTATCCTAAAACACTAAGGAGTTAAATATATAAAGGGGGGCAAGTCTTTTAGCCTCTGGTCTGCAATCACCTGTGACTTGGAACAGCACTTAGGTTTCTCATCAGTACAATAAGGGTGAGACTTTGATTAGAGGGTTCCCTGGAGTGATGGGGAGGCCAACCTACTCTGAACAAATAAGCTGACCTTTCATTCACTCACAATCCCTAAGAGTCTCTGCAAGTCTAATACACTGTCCATCCCAGGCCAATACCTAGCAACATCATCAAAGCCTGACAGGTGCTTTTGGGGGTTTCACAAGTCCTCTCTTATATAACACGATTAGGCTATTGTTTCTTACAAAAAAGCATGTTACCTGATCAAGGTATGAAATACTTTGTTCAATATTCTCTTCTGTGCAGAAGGCACTGAAAAAACTGTGCACATTTTTTGATAAAGGTATTGAAGAACAGAGCACTTGCTGTGAGTATAAACTTGATGGAGACATCTTTGTTTCTGAGGTATATTGAGAGATATTTTTGCTTTCTGAAACAATCCATGAAAGGCAATTATGTAAATCATTATAAAAACACACACATGGCTAACAATCCTCTATTACAAAAGACTATGAATCGTATACATACTTTTCAGTATTTTCAAATGAGGATAAAACTGTTGTTTGTATGAAAACTACATAATTTTTTCAAAAAGACATAGCTACATAGTGGTGCTTTTTATTTTTCCATTTATTTTCTTAATTTGTATACATTTTGTATCAGATGTAGTCCCCACAGAATTTCCACCACCAATTCACCCGTGCACCATTATTTTAGTCTTTTGCGCTCTTCCCGTTCTCATTTTGATTTCTCTCCCTCCCCCAGAGAATGTCTCTGATTTATAGCTGTGTGATTATTTTTGTTTACATTTGCTGGCTTTTTTAAAATTGCTATTATTTTTTTCCCTGATTCCTTATTTGGTTCCCCTATTCCTCTAATAAGTGAAACCATCTGATGTTTTTCTTTTTCCTTTTGACTTATTTCACTATGCATAATCCTTTTTAGCTCCATCCATGTTGCTGCCAATGGCATCAGATTTTTTTTCCCTGAATAGTCTTCCATTGCATATATATACCACATCTTTTTGATCCAGTAATCTATTTTTGGGCACTTGGTTTGTTTCCAAGTCTTACCTTTATAAGTAGTGCTGCAATAAACATAATGGTGCATACATCTTTTTGGATTTATGTTTTTGTGTCCTTTGGGTAGATCCCTAGGAGTGGAATTGCTGGTCATATGGTACTTCCATTTTTAGTAGTCTGAGGTACCTCGACACAACTTTCCATAGTGGTGGGCTTATTTGTTATAGTGGTGCTCTGAGTAGCATGTCAGGCTATAATTTCTACATCAACAGACAGTACTTGTGATTCACATATCAACAGGCAAAACAACTTGTCTAGGTCAATCAAAGTTTATGTAATTAAAGGACTATAATAAGGAAAATAGCCGGTCTATTATTACTCTAAAAATTTTAACCTCATTTATGACCCTGATAAGTTTTACCGAAGATAAAAATCGTGATTTTACATCTACTATGCTTCTCTCTTATCACGTCATCAATGTTTTATAGTTATTTTAGTTTCACTGAAAATGCACATTATGAGTATTGTAATTTACAATTATTTCAGACTCAGTTACCTGAAGACAGACCTGGATCTGTAACAGTCATCCAATCTCCCATAGCAATCACCAGAACCAGAATACCTGAGGAACTAGTTCAGCAGTGAAACATTTAGTCCAGCTGCTGTCACTCTTCTATGTAGGCATCTCCTAAAAAGCAATAGCATCTAATTAAAACAGGAAAGCAAATACAAAACCAATATGCAAGAATTAGTTGTACATGAGTCAAAACAAGGATTCTTCATTATGTATTCCAGTGCACTCCCATATAGAACATGGTAGAGTTCTCAATAATAGTGGGGGGGAGGGGAGTTACATGGGTAGGGTTGGGTGTGTGTCAGGATCAAGGTTAAAAGCTTCTTAAGTTAGGGGCCTCCCTGGTGGCACAGTGGGTTGAGCTCGCACTGTGACGCATCTGCTGCACAGCAGTGTGAGTTCCAGCCCTGGCCAGGGAGGTGACCCACTTGGCACAGCAGACCTCTCCTGTCTCGCCCGCTGCTCCCCTCAGCAGTGTATTTCAGTTGATCTGCCTGTTCTGCTCCCCGCTTTGTCTCTGGTGAGTCCTCTCACCTCCCATATCTCTGACCTATACCCCAGCTCTAAAAGCATAAAAAAACTTAAAAAAAAAAAAGTTCTCAAGTTATACCATATTCACAATTCTCCATGTACTTAGTAGTATATGGTACATAATCTGACTGACAATTTACTTCAAAGGTACAGCACTGAACTAAATAGTAAATGTGTCTACAGTATACCCTGCAAAATAAAGTACAAGTCTTATTTAATGTAGATTACAAGATAAAAACTTTTTGGCCAGCATTTCCATTTTTTGTTTTTACTATCTTAAAAAAATTTCCTTTTTAATTACAATTCCCAGTGTTGGCACAGATGTAAGGAAACAAATATTCCCCAAACTACTTTCCAGTAAGACTACATCAGTTTATGCTACTACCAAGCAACGTGTCAAAAATCTTAAAAAGAAAATCTATTTTGATCCAAAGTTTTACTTTTAAAGTTTTATCTTAATGATTTGTATATGTAATCTACACATTATTTACAATATCAAAAAAAATCACATGAAGAATTCACTTAAAAATACCAAATAATTTATAAATAACTGATGTAAGGCTAGAAATGCTTATGAGTAGAGCAAATATAAAGAACACAACTCTTTTAGTCTACCATTCATGTCTCTTCTCTTTTTTTTAGATTTTTATTTATGCATACAAGATCTGGGGTACAGACCAGAGGTATGGGGAGGGGGCGGTGAGAGGATTCATCAGAGACAGCAGGGAGCAGAACAGGCAGACAGACTGAAATATACTGCTGAGGGGAGCAGTGGGAGAGGCAGGAGAGGTCTGCTGTGCCATGTGGGTCCCCTCCCTGGCCAAGGATCAAACTCAAGCTGTAATGGGTATATAGAAGCCCCACAGTGTGGTACTCAACCCCATGCACTACCAGGGAGGCCCCATATCTCTTCTTTATAAAGATAATGGAAGAAATAAATACTTCTCCGTCATTACAAAAACCAATTCAAATTCAAATTACAAATGGTGATTGGAAATCAACTTCGGGGTAGAGGAAGGAGAGGTGAAGACTGCAGGCAAACTGGAGAACACACCGAATCTGGACTACAGCTTCTCAGCTACAATTAGTTCTGATTTTAAAAAATGAAAGCAAGGGCCTCCCTGGTGGCCCAAAGAGTTAAGCAGCGTACTAAGAGGCAGACTGCAGCCACTGCAGAGTGAATTCAATCCCTGCCTCCAGTGTGTGTGTGTGTGTGTGTGTGTGTGTGTGTGTGGTGGGGGGGGGTGGAGATGGGGCTGGGGGCGGTTAGGAGACCCACATGGCACAGCAGACCTCTCCTGCCTTACCTGTTGCTTCCCTCAGCAGTATATTTCAGTCTGTCTGCCTGTTCTGCTCCCCACTCTGTCTCTGGTGAGTCCTCTCACCCCCCACCCCCACCTCTGGCCTGTACCCCAGCTCTTGTATGCATAAATCAATAAATTAAAAAAAAAAGCAAGTCTTATGTTGCTACATCTNCCTCTCCCCCCCCACCCCCACCTCTGGCCTGTACCCCAGCTCTTGTATGCATAAATCAATAAATTAAAAAAAAAAGCAAGTCTTATGTTGCTACATCTTTCCATTTTCTAAGAGACACTGGAATTCTGGCTTTTAAAATGAATTCGCCCAATTTTAAAATGTTAAAAGCTAATTTAAAAGATTATACAAGTTATAATTTGGGAAGGGGGTAGCTGCTGGGAGGTGTATGTGAGAAAACCCTCTACGTCTAGATCTGCAAGGCGGCTCCATTGGTACACACAATAGGACAAGCCATAAGCTGCACACCTCAGATCTCTGCACTTGACGGGATGTACGTTACACGTCAAACAATGCTTTTTATCAAGTTCAAAAAGAATGTCTTTATTCCACATCTGGACTGCGAATCAAGAGTTCATAACCCTTTATCTGAATATTTAAGACTTGGGGAATTATCCAAAATATGTATGAAATGAGATGAAAATTTTCATTCACACAATAAATTTTTAGTTGTGCTATTATGTGTCATTATTTTCTAAACACAGGGGAAGCCCTGCTCTCAAGAAGTTCATATTCTGGTGGGAGAAGAAGGAATGACTCAAGCAATAAATTAATTAACAACACTTAGAGTGACAAGACCTACTGATATAAAAGAAAACAAACAGGGACTTCCCTGGTGGCATGAGGGGTTAAGGCGTAGCACCATGAAGCTATGCACAGCCACTGCAGCATGAGTTCAATCCCTGGCCAGGGAGCTAAACCACATGGCACAGCAGCAGACCTCTCCTGTCTCACCCACTGCTCCCCTCAGCAGTGTATTTCAGTTGCTCTCTCTTTGGTGACTCCTCTTACCCCCACGCCTCTGGCCTGTACCCCAGTTCTTTATAAATAAATCTTAAAAAACAAACAAACACAGTAACACAAGAGCATAATGAGGCAGGAGTGTCTAAATTAGTCAGAAAACACTGCAATGAAGTGCTGACATTTGAACTAAGATTTGAGTCAATCACCAGGTAATCAATGACCAGAGCAGCCCATATACAGGCAACGACAAGTACAAAAGACCAAGGTGGAAATGAATTTGTTAAGTATGAACAATACAAGTTCTGTATATTTGAAGCACACACAGTAGGCACGGAAAGTCTGTAGAAGTTGGATTTTGTTTAAATTACAATGAAAAACTATTAAAGGGAAAGTTTAGGCAGGAAGACATGACTTCCTATAGGCTTATAAAAAGATCACACTGGCTACTGTACTCTGAACAGATTATAAGTGGGCAACAGTGGAAGTTGGAAGAAATGAGGCTACTGTGATAGCTCAGATAAAATGACGAGTGTTACACTAAGGCTTTAAGAGAAGCAGACACAGGTAGATAAATGATGTGTTCTGGGAACAGAACCTTTACAATCTGCAGATGAACTAAAATGTAGGTAAGAGAAACCAAAGGTGATTCTCAAGTCATAGAGCAGCATTCAATATATATTAAAACACATGACATTACACATCACATCACATATGAGATCACACATGGGGAGTAGGGGAGGTTTATCCATTCTGACACTGACCTTTTGCCATTTTTCTGCTCATGTAACTATTCTCCACTTCCTACTGTCCTTAAGTGACTCTCTTCAGCAATCAGGTGAACATGTTAAGAAGAGCTACAGACTCAAAAGATTTAATGACTTTACTTTGGATTTTCAGATAGCTGCTATAAATAAACCAGGATCCAATGGAGAAATAAATCCATATACTCTAACCCAGCTCTTCTGAGTTACCTAACGTCTCTGATCCCTATCTTCCTGCTGGTTAAATTGCCATAATAAGTGTTTACTTCATAGTTCCCCCAGAGGACTAGATGAGATAATGCACATAAAGCACTTAGCACACTGCCTGCCATATGGGACATACGTACATAGTATTAGTTATCATCATTACCATCATCTAAACACTCAGCTCTGAGCTAGGTATAAATGGCAGGAGTCTAAAGACTAACAAAACACAATGTTGCTCTTAGTAAAAGGTGATCACCAAGTTCTTAAAAGACCTAGAGACAGATCTTAATTGCAGTAAAATGTCAACACTTCAAATGTTATCTTACTATTTCCAAATAACTACTCTGGCTTCCCTCCTATGCTGTGACAGCCCCCCAGAGTACAATACAAATACTTAAGGTGCAAAGTGAGCAAGGGTACAAGGTCTTCTGGCTAAAACGATTGTGCAAAACTTAATTAGCAAGTGGAATTCTCTAGGTTAGAATCCTGACACAAAATTTGGAAGCAGTGAAATATATGAAGTTAGTATGACTGTGTAGTACCCATTCTGAAAGAAAATTAAACTTTTAATAAGTTTCAAAATTTAACATTCTTCATGTCAAGCACTTTCTTTCCTATGTATTTATCTATATTACAACAGGAAACAGGGGATCAAGATGCCAACAGGATTGCCTGAAGTCATACTTAAAAGTGATCACAAAGCCCAGACACAAATCTTAGTCTCTTAAAATTGTGCTCTTTCACCCTATCACCATTCAGCCTTTCAACACTGCAAGCGCAAAATCAATCTACATAGAAGTCAAAAGCAGAGTAAATATACTCAGTTCGCATGGGCATGTTAAGTTATTCTTTGGAACTTATCTACTACTTAAACAGTAAATTTAATTATTTAACTATTTAAACTTGGAAGCAACTTTTCTGCCACACCAATCTTTTTTTTCCTCACTTATACTTTGCTTTGAAAAGATTCAAAAACAATTACCAGAAATAAGTTCCATATAAAGTTTAAGGATAGAATTAAAGAACTCATCATTTTCTACCTACCATTACTAGAGCAAATATTAAGATAATGTTAAAACTAAATTTAGCAAAAATACTTGTAGTTAATTACACCTGTCTTTTCCCATCAAAAAAGTTCCTGACTGGTTCTTTTTCTTATACTCCAAAGACTTGGAGGGTTCTCAATATGCATCAATCATTTGCAGAACTTGGAGGATAGGCAGCATCTAACATGGTTTCAAACATTTCTGCTTCTGGATTATTCTGTTCCTTGAGTGTGGGTTACATTTAGCGACTAGCTGCTAACACAGAATACAAAAGTGAGGGATTTCATGTCCAAATTTAGGTTGTGGAAGGCTGTGGTTCCTGTCTGGGGTTGTGTTGCACTCACTGTCTCTCAGATCCTTCTTTCTGGGGAAATCAACTGTCATGCTGTGAGCAACACCAGGACAGACTACTGTGGCAAAGAAGAGTATGTCTCAAGCCAGGAGCCAGTGAGGACCTGAGGCCTGCCTGGAGTCAGAAGTGAAAAAAGACCTGCCCCCAGTTTGGCCTTAAGGACAGCAGTATGGGTCAACTTGTGAAAGCCACCTACTGGGAGACCTGAGTCAGAGACACCCAACTAAGCCACACCCAGATTCCTGATCCACAGATATTGAAATATAAACGCTTGTATTAAACTGCTAAATTTTGGAGTAATCTGTTATGCAACAATAGATAACTACTGTTTCAAAATATACATGCCTGAATTCCTTCAATAATTTGCATTTCTCCTGCTAATACATAATACCATGCACTACAAATGCAACTAATCATTTATGACAGTATAATTATTCATTCCATATTATTATAGCTGTATTCCTAGCCACTAATCTATGAATTTGTATGGGGTAGGGCTTGAATAAGTTTTTCTATGCAAGCATTTGTGAAACATAGCAGGTGCTCAGTAAATGTTTGTAAAATGAACAGTGTCCCACATGTGGCATACTCACTCCAGCCCATGCACTTTCTTCTTTCACCCATTCCAAAACTAATGCTTCTTCAAAGCTCAGCTCAACCAGTTCAAAGCACAACTCATGCCCAAATCATAGGCCACAAAACTTAGGTCCTCCATTTCAAATACTTACTAGTTTGCTTCATCTTTCCCAACTAGTTTAAGTACCACACATACTACATTTGTTTCTATAAATACTAATATTAATAAACAGAAAAATCAATAAATACTCAAGTTCATAACTACAATGAATTAACATGTTCATTCCCACAATCAAAAGTGGATAAAGGAAAACAGCAAGGGGAAAGAAGCAAAAGATGTGAAAGATGAGTCCTTTGGAGAAAGGTATTACTATTCCTCATGCCCTGAATTTCTCTTAACACACTACAAGTGAAAGAAAGCTCAGCAGAAACATAAGTAGTTTCTTGATTACAAGATTTCCTTCACACACTATACTATTTTAAATGCCCTTTTCAAGTTCACTTGAAATTTAAACTTCAGAAGGCACAATTGCCTAACTAATCAGAATTCTATAACAAACTTCAATCAAGTGTCAGAAAATAATAGCTTTCATTATACAGGAATGCAGTAACATCAGACCACTTGTTTTTTTAAATATTGCACAGGATTTTTCACAAACTGGTAACTAAATTCTGTACTAGAGTTTCACAGAATTACTAAATTGTTGGGATAAGAAAACCAAAATGTTAAAACTAACTCTTTAAATCAGTTCCATCTTATAAATTCAGTTATAAAACTTAAGGATTGCGTATCAAGATAATTTAGTATATGTTATCACTCTCAAATCAAATTCATTGTGATTATTTTAAAGTCAATACCTCCTTCTGCTTTAATTTTGTTCCAAAGAAGACTACAAATAGCTTTTAGTTTTACTACAACTGTTACCCTTACAACCATTCAGTTGTACACATCAAGTATAGAAACAGGCTAAAGTCAACCTTTCAGAAAATCTATTTTTTTTACAAATTTAAAAATCTAAATTGCATAATTCCATAGTATTTTTCATAAATTAAACTTTTATACCTCAATAGTTTAAACCCAGAGTCTGGGACTCCTTTCATCATCTGCTCCCTTCTTGAATTTTCGGCTGTGACGATTGAGTTGGAGAGTCCCGTGCCAACAAAGCCAGGCTCAAGGCCTGGGTCAGACACACTGGGTCATATCCTGCCCAAGTCTCTCTCCCAGCCCATTTCCTCACCTGGGTAACAGGGTGATACTATCTACTTCGAGGATGGCCGTGGGTATTTAATAACAGGTATTAAATAATAAACTACTAAGTACAGTGTACCTAGCATATAGGAACTGGCTTAATAAACCATGTGCCAGGAGCTGTTCTAAATGCTTTATATGTATCATGAAGTCACAATCCTCACAACAGCCCTGTGTTAACATATTTACTTCCTTCTTACAGATAAGGAATCAGAAACACAGAAAAGTTAGGTCATTTGCCCAAGGTCATACGGCCAGCAAGTGGCAGAACAGGAAGTCTGGAACCCCCACCCCACTACTGAACCCATTCTCTTAACCATTACCTACTTACTGCTGTGTATCAGTGGATGAGAGGCTCAGGAAGCAGCACTCCTGTCACAAGTTAAATCTTATTTCCCAACTGGTCAAAGACTGTTGTGTGTGAAGACACAAATCATGTGTATCTCTTTAGGCTGTGAGATTACAATCTCAATGACATTACAGTCAGAATTTTCCTTTAGAGAGCTACCCTTTTAGCAGCTTAGGGAGTGGGAGGGCTACAAGCTGTACTTAACTTCTTATATACATATACCTGTGAAACAATTACTGCACCACTATGAGAAACAGCATGGTATGATGAATAAAGGCACAGGATCCAAAGTCAGACCACATGGTTTCATGCCCCAGTTCTATCACTTAGTGATCCCCAAATGCAATCTATGGACTTCACTTTCCTCATCTGCAAATGAGTAGCAAAACCAGACTTTTACCTCAAAGGTTTATAAGATGGCTAAATAAATTTAGTTTTTAAATTTTATAGTTAATAACTTCATTGCGAAGTTTAGGTATACAAAGGCTGAAATCAACCATGGGTATGCAATAAGTGCTCAATAAATGTTAACTATTATTCTATAGTTTACACTTGGAAAGAGTTCCATCACATTTTGTTAATTAAAAAATATCACAGAACAAAATCTAAGGTAATCTTACTTGCTCTTTTAAAAAAATATCCCCAAATTATATATGAGTACACATATGTTAAATTCTGTTCTATAAACATAGAAGTTGGTGTAAGAAAAAAAAAACAAAACAAAACAGAAGACCAACATAGGAGTAGAAAAGTGAAGGGTGAGAGATAAGGCTAGAAATTTGTCCTTTTATGTTTTTTAACATACACACAAATACTGTTTTTAATCTTCACTTATTTTTTTGTCTTCCAAAGTTTCTATAAGTGAACATGTTCTTCATGTAATGAGGAAAAAAAAATCCTTATTTTTAAAAGGGCAATGGTGATAAAGCAAGGCAATGGCATGAACAGTGTCATTCTCAGGTACCAAAGCTAATGCAGAATGGCATGCACAATAAAAAACAAAGATAACATTGACTTACAACACTGTATATGATTCAGAAATATAGGATCCCACCTCTTCAGATGTATAGTCCACAAATATTTGAAATGCATAAATCTTTCCAATATTATACTACTGAGGTATCTACTACCATGATGCAGAGCCAAAATGTAAGTCTCTGTCCCATTAGATAAGCTCTCCCTTTACCCTACTTTATTCACCCTCTAGGCTTAACAAACTGTCTTCTTACCTTCCGAGGGAAAAGAGCTTCGCCAGGAAGATAGTATCCGAATTGCTGACCACCAGGTGACAGTGGAAGCAAGCTGGCTTCCACCAAAACCTCCAGGCCCTGTGTTGCAAGGATGGGCATACTGACCTTGCCTACTCTCCTATTTCCTTATAACTCTGAATAAACACCTTGCACTCTGCCAAAGAGCAGGAAGGTGGTCTTTCAGACACTATCAGTTATGGTCCTCAATTTGTCAACAAATTAAACTATTCTCCTTCTCAAACTCTGTTTCCTTTTATTTATTGGCCAACAGAACTGAAACCTGCATTCCAGTAACAAACACATGTTAAATCATATATGGAGCAAGCATAACATACAAGGAAGGACACTGTTGACTGCAGCATCATTTGTAATGGCAAGAAACCAGAGACAATCCATCAACAGAGAAATGGTTAAAACCCAATAGGAAGAGAGCTATTCAGGACTATTAAAGTGAAGCAGATCTGCACGCAGAGCATGAAGAAAAGAATAACAAGAGAGACGACCACCATTTTTTGTTAAATCAAACTCTCTAAATACATGTAGGAGAAAAATCTGGAAAACTTACAAATTGCTACCCACAACATTCCTGGGTGTAAGGAGGGGTGGGCTAGGGCTTTCACTTCTCCCACAGTACAGCTTTATATAGCTGTAGTGTTTTAGGAGCATGTAATATTTTGTCAACGTTTACGCAAAGGATTGGCGCAGAGTTAAATGAAATCGTGTGTATGAAAGTACTCCTACCTCAATCCCAGACAGCAGCTTCCGTTCTTCAGTGAAAACATCAACTTAGACAAGTGATAAGACTTCTACCAATCGCTTTCACTTATTACACCTATTCCATATAATTCATGCAGACAAGTTAGCAAGGAAAACAGTCTTTACCTTGATGCCCTGCAATGACAGAGCTGGTCAGTGGGGATTTAACTCATCAGGGAGGCTGTCTTCCCTCCCCTGCTGTGAACTGTAAAGATACAGTGCTGGTTGATGTAGCAAAGGTAGACTCTCCCTCTGGGTCAATTATAATCTAACTTGGTAAGAGGAAAAGAATAGGGGAGACTATTAAGATACTTTCAAAAGGGACAATTCTTATCAATCACCCATGAATCAATCAACTAATAGAGTCTCTGTCTCAAAAGAGCAGCTCATTTTGTATGCCAAGTCTATGCCACATCATCTGATATTTCATTATACACTGACTTTTTATTGCTAATGTTTTTATCTGTTTTGGTCTTGGCTCTCAAATGAGACTATTAGTTTCCATCACTTCAGGGATGCCGCCCAAGGATTTGAAAGCACATCAGACTGAAAAAGGTTATGATTCTCAGTGCCACCTCTATCATTTACTGACCAACCTTAAGCCAATTACTGTTTTTCAATTTCCACATCTGTAAATTAGGAGGTTGAAGATGATCTTTAAAAAATTTCAGTTCTAATCGGCTATGATTTTTACTTTTCTCATGGAACCAAATACTGAATTTCTTCTTCACATTTTTATAACAACGCACACATTATCTTCACAATGTCTACCAAATGGTATCTAGTTTTAACAATACTAGCAAAATTTATGAAGGGTGAACCATTTAACTGGGGCAACTTAAAAGCATTTTATTCATTCAATCTCACAATAACCCAAGTAGACATTCCCTGTTACAAGTGAGGAAAAAGGCCCAGAGAGTCCTCTTGCCCAAGGTTGCAAACAGTGCTACAATGTGACAAAGCGCCATTGCTCTAACCAGTAGTCCATACATTTGTTTTTTGTAGGAGAGGAAGGACTACCTTTAAGTGAGCTGATTTTTCAATGTGAACACTTAGCCACTTCTCTACCTTAAACTAAAGTATAACCAAATAGTAATCATTCCAATTTAGTAGTTGAAATGTGATCTACCTAAAAGCCAAATAAAGCAATTTTATTTTTCTTGAAACAACCTAGTGAACTTCAAGGCCAAATTTCAAGGCCCAAACTGCCATCATCTTCTCTTTGGGCTTCTAGAACATTTTGTGTTCTTGTAACATTCATTATAGATCTGTTGGTAAAGGAAACTCTCCCACCACCTATGCTGAGTTCCTAGTCAGCAGACCTGATGTTATACAGCTTGTACCCGCTTTGGTATGAGGAATGACAACTGGCCCAGGGCTGACCTCAGTGAAGTCTGCTTTATGAATGTCCACCTGAAGTCAGTGATATATCAACGTTATGTATGCTATTACAATATTTTGACAGAGAAGAGCAGCACTTTAGCTATTCTGCTAAGAAGGACTTTCAATCACAACTTGCTTAGTGCCAGTTTGGAGAAGCAGCAAGGTGACTCAGTGGATGAATCCGGAGCATGACAATTTACAGATGGTACAACAATTTCAAATTCTTCTAAAGCACATATAGATACAGCAGCACTGTTTTAAAAATCTGTCATACTTTGTAGAATTGGAAGTCAAGTAGGAAAACCAAAAAGTGTGACCATTTATTGGCATTTCATTTCTAAAATAAGTAAAAAGTAACAAAGTCACTAAAGGCAATAGAAATAACAGGGACAAAACATAATTCATGTATCTGTTCTGCAATAAATGTCATCATTTATCTGTAAGAGTTTCTTCAATGATTTAGCCCAATCTCAATCATTGGTTATAATTCTCGAACTGTAGTCCCAGGACCAGTAGCATCAACAGCACCTGGAACATGTCAAAAGTGCAAATTTTACCCTCCAGGTGATTCTGACAAAGACTGAGAACACCTGTACTCAACAGAATGTGGTTCAGTATGTTAGTATTCTATTTGTGCAACTTGCAGATTACCAAAAAGGAATTATAACCTAAGGGTGCAACAGAATGGTTTCCAAGAATATTATAAAAGTTTTCCAAAGAACTAAGTGAAGGTTCAAAATAACATTCCAAGAGAATGCCCCTGGCTAAGAATTACTAAATCTTGGAGGGTGGAGAGAACATGTGAAAAGCAAACAATATGGCAGTTGAAATTCATATATCCTACTCACATACTCTATGACCTGCAAGTCCATTTCTAGATATAAATACAAGAGAAACTCTTGCAAATAATGTACATTAAGAGGTGTGTACACAAACAGCAGCACTCTTACAATAGCAAAGCATGCAAAAGCATAACCCTTGGAAGCAACCCAAACGCCCATGAATAAGAGAATGGATAAACAGCCTATCTGCATAAAAGAATGCTACACGGTAATCAGAAAATTTTAGTGACACATGATACAAATTTCAGCAATACCATATTCAATAAATTCCAGCATTATAAAGCAAAAAAAAAAATCTCAGGGTACAGGGCAATTAACACACAGCTTGTAATTGTATGTGTACAGAAATATTACACATGCAATAAAACTGTATTCAGAGAGACACCAAGGGAATGATGAATACAGGATTCCATTGCCTCAGGTGAGGCAAGTAGGATAAATGGCAAAGGAGGCCACATGGCTATACAGAAGCCATTGTCAAGGTCCTAGTTTCATGTTAGGTGGTGCCTATTATTAAAATGAAAGAAATGAATCAATTAATGGGACTGAATCATGATCCAGGTACAACAACTAATCTAATTCGTTGCACCTGAAGTCCTTTAAAAAATTTCTCAATATGGGCCCTCCCTGGTGGCGCAGTGGGTTAAGCAACGCACTATGAAGCAAACCACAGCCACTGCAGCACAAGTTCGATCCCTGCTGCTGGCTGGGGAGGTGACTCCCATGGCATAGGCAGACCTCTCCTGCCTGGCCCACTGCTCCCCTCAGCAGTGGATTTCAGTCCATTTGCCTCTTCTGCTCCCTGCTCTGTCTGGTGAATCCTCTCACCTCCCCCCACATACCTCTGGCCTGTACCCCAGTGCTTGTATGCATAAATACAATTCAAACAATTCTAAATCCTATCCATAATGTCTGGCTCTGAGGCACTAAGAGCAGCAGACCTGAGTCCCAGGCCTGCTTACTGAAACTTAGGGATAAAATTGTTGTGGGTCACAATCCAAAATATCAATGACCCTACCATTGGACAACAACTTCAAAGGATGTCTGAAGCCATCCACAAATGTGCAACCAAAAAATGTGAATACCCATGGACAGGGACATTCAGAACTGCACTAAGGACATGAAACTGGGAGGACAGAACAACTCCAAGAATCTACTATATACAAATTAGGCTCAGCAGCTACGTCACCTACCCTTACAGTGGCTCTAGGAGAGAGCTGAGACAACACTTTCATTGATGGAAGAATCTCAATCAGAGGAATTAAGATAGGTAATATATCCACTTACAAACCTGGAAAGTGGGAATAAAAACCCAGATCTTTAACTTGCAAGTTAACAAGAACTATTTTTGATTCCAAAGTCTTGGACTCTGGCTTCCTCTTGACACTCAAATAGCCTAAGCATGTCCCTTTCATCATCATAAATGCGTTTTTGATTTTATATCCTAAATCCTATGTATATGGTTGTTTCTAAAATTTGTATATGGTCTAGAAAGAATAATGTTAAAAGGTGTCATCTTTTAGATAGGAAAGGACAGTCATTGGCAAAAGACTACAAATTCATGACGAGGGCTTTTAGTACAGGCAATAGTTGGTATTCATTCACCTTGGATTATAAGTAGCTAAAATCATGTTACTTCTACGATTCTTCTTAGAAAAATATTCCAGCAATCTCCTCCCATCTTAATGGGATTTTATGACAAAGCTGTGGGGTGAAAATGGAAGTTGAATTCCAGAGCGTGATCAGCAAATAAGATAAACTTGTTCAAGAAACTTAGTTTAACAAGATGTATTTAGCAACTCTGAACATAGAGGTTTTTGATGCTCATACACAGATCCACTAGAAACTTAAAAAAAAAAATCCTGTCCTTAAGTGAGTTTTTATTCTATTATGTTTTTATATCAATTAGAAATAGTGCTCAATAAGCATGAGAGTGTGAGCAATATTTTCAGGCACTGTTCTACATTACTAACATTATTTTCCTATTTGATCACTGCAATCCAATGAACTAGGATTTCCATCCCTAACTTACAAATAAGATAACTAAGGTACAGGGAAAAGTAAATAGTGCCTTGCTCAAGGTCACATCACTAGAAGTAATGGTGTTTAAACACAGGAGCGTTAGAAGGAGGGAAGGCAATGTGTGACAGGTTGAAAAATGAAAACTGTAAGCAGCTCACTTTGTCCTGATTGTTTAGATGACTGCAGTTTAATTTCTACTTAAAGTTTATTTTCAATTTAAACGGTAATTTGTGCCCTCTCCATTTCAGAATCATGCATTGCTAGGGTTTGACATTTTTATACTTGATTCTCATATTTTGCACTATGTTGTATTTGTGTTCTCTCCTAGTGTATTGCCAAGTTCTTTGAAAATGGGGCTGTATTTGTATCCCTAATTCCCTCAATTTTAGAAGAAGAAGACTTCAACGTAGGTTGGTTTCATAAATAAGCATTTCCCTTCTGTAGCTTCTGGGGGCTTAAATAAAAGTTTTCAAGTCTTTACCACGCAAGGCTGTTGTCTCTCATGTATTACTAGGATCTTCTATGTTCAAAACATGTTTGGATCAAATTACTGATTTTGGTAGAAATATCCATCTAAAGTAAAAACCAAATACAATTCCCCTATATAAAACTTTTTCAATGGGTTCCTCTTACCACTGGTCAAAGGTTATAGCTCCTTCTCCAATCTTATCTAACTAAACCCTCCCATCCCTCAACTTGGCTCCAAATCTGAAACCACTTGGACTTCCCCAATGGGGGAATATGCCAGTATACACTCACCAGGTGTACACTTCCTCCTACATGGAAACAAGCTCAAAAGCCTTTCTTGTGTATGCAGCTTTTCTTTTCTATTTTTTCTGTTTACCTTACTATACTGTAAATGTCCTAAAAACAAATTCTTCCCAGCGACACTCATCATTTTTATCCTCGGGTCTGGCAAGCTGCAGAGTTCAGTATTGAAGTTTATTAAAACAATAAGTTATTAAAGCATAATTCACTACATATGCCAGCAGTACATAAGATTGACCCACTATCAAAAGTAAATATTTTGGGTGACTCCACTACCAATAATGAGTGGAACGCTTCTCTATTCTACTTCAACTCATGTACTTGCAAATCCAAGATAATGTGTACCTTCATAACCAGCTAACCATGATCATCATTATCAAAGATTCAAAATCCACAAATTATAAATTCTGTTTTTTGAGCAAATCAAACCCAATAAGTTTTATTCACAAGTACTGTTAAAAAAAAAAAAACCCAGCATGTTAAAAAGCTTTGGAATTGCTACAATTTAAGTATATGGAAAGAATTAAAACCAAACAATTTGGGGGCAGTGTCTTTTATACCTTTTTATTTGGATTCATTCTACAATAGAAAGCAAAGTTCCACTTATAAAACCTGTCATAACCAACTTTGTCCAAGAGCCCTATGTCAGGTTTCTTGTAGAATCCAAGAACAGAATCTAACTTTGTGCTGGCTTTGGGGCCTTTGGCCAATCATATTAACAATTAACATTTTAGTTTTCTCATATCTCAGCCTTACCCAAATAATACACTGCCACAAGCATGTCTGGAACATAAGGCCTTTAACAGGTGCTGTCACAAGGTACAATGTGTTATGAGATCTTCACATTTCACCCCAGAATAACTAAGTTTCTACAGTTATCTTCAAGCTGCCTCACCCATGTCACTTAATCCTAGGGCTTTATTATCTTCATTGTACAGATGGAGAAAGAGAAGGGAAGGAAAGGTATAAAATGACTTGGCTAAAGAGGCCCAGCAAGTCAATAAAAGTCTTCATTTTAACTCTCAATCCCTAGTTCTCTTTTCAAAGAACCATTGTATTTGAGAAACTTTCAATGGCAGCACCTGAGCGATGTCAAATTAGTTACTACCTTCCACTTCTTTGTTTTAATGAATTACCTAAATTCCCTGTGCCTGTAGGTTATGATAGCTCTGGGATATGAAATTTGATGGACTAAGTTTTGCCGTCTGAATTCAAGTTCATAAATCTACCTCTGTTTCTAAAAATCAAGACTGTTGGCCTAAACTTTAACTCTATGAAGCCATTTTCCCCTCTCCAAGTCACTACTTCTGGTCAAATGCTATCTTCCAAATATGTTAAGTCATACCTACCATTCCAGTTCAGGATTAAGCGTACCAGAATTTTCTTCTATCTAAATTGTAAACCAATCCCTTCTGAGGCATAAAGGATTCCAAGACAACCACAATTGAGACCTAGACTCTAATCTGAATTGTTAGGGGAGTCCAGCAATTTCAAAGTCCAGGAAGCCCCCTCACATTTCTGATCCACCCTCCAAGCAAGCTTCTAATCCTCAAGTCATTATGAGGTTCAAAGAAAAGAAAATCTTAATTCTCTGCGATCCAACAAGAACTGTATCAGCGTTGCAAGCCACGCAATCTGGCGATAACAACTATGAACCTTACAATGAAGTAATAATCCAAAGGGTCCAATATTTCTCGTGCTGAGAACGAACTATGCACTGCTTCCATTTCCTGGGCCCAAATGACTTGCATAACTGGAGGAGCAACACGAGCTCAAAAGGGGGCAGGGAGCTCACAATTCGTTTTACTGTACTTTACTATAAAATTCTACACCAAAATATTTTTACGTGCCTGCCCCTTTAAATGATGTAAGTTCTTCCCCTAGACTTTTAACTAGCCCACCGTCGGGGTTCTCTTCCCTTGCAGGGGTCACGGGTAACCCAGTAACTCATTCTGACGACTGCCTCTGGTGGCTCGCGCTACAAAATCCCAAAGCCCGCACGCCCCACAGCCCCTGCAAGAGGGCACCGCAATCCCAAATTTGCCATCCTCCTCCCCCACGTCCCTCAGTCGCTCGTCATTCCACGCCAGGCGTCACCCTCTCTCTATCCCGAAGTAGGTTTGGGGCTCCCCGGGCCGGAGCCCTTGCGTAGGTGCAGCGCTGAGACCCACAGCGCGAGAGGGTCCCAAGCCGGCACCTACCTCCCACCTCCTCCTCCAGGCGCGGCAGGGGCGACGCTCGCCCGCCTCCTCCAACGGCCGTAACCGCCGCGTCGAACCCTTCGTAGAGAAGCGGGGCGCCGAGCCAGGTGCCGGCGCTCACCTCCACGCCCTCCCTCCCGCCCCCCGCAGGCACCCACCTCCCGCCCGCCTGTCCCCAGCCCCCGCAGGCGCCGTCGCCCCTCCCCTGGCGGGCGCGTCACAATCACCGCCGCTGGGCGAGTTTCTCACCGTCGCGGCGCCAGGGAGCTGCGGGGCGGCTCCGCTCCGCGTTCTGGGCCGGCTCGCGCAGCCCCGAGGGCCCGCACAGGCGCGGCGGCACACAGCGCCCCGCGCCGGCTGCCCCGCCCGCGCCCCGGGCTCCCGCCTTCCCCGCCCCCGGCCCGCTCAGCCCCGCCCCTTGCAGACGCCTCCGGGCCTCGGCAGGTCCGCAAGGTTCCCACCCCGCCCCGCGTCGCCGGCGCGGAGGCCCAGCCGCCTTCCATTGGCTCCCCCAGTTGCTAGGCGATGAACAACCGCGGTCTGCATTGGTCGGGTGGGGGCCCAGGCGTCTCCTCCCCACCTCCAAAAAAACCCCGAGAAAAAGAGAACCTTATCCCCAGAGCCGGAGCGGGATGCGGGCGCAGCTGCGGCGCGGCACCTGTTACGCCCTGTGATTCACCCGGCCAGGCCCTGTTCCCCGCCCCCTCATGCTTGCAACCTCGGGGCCCCGGGTCGGTGGGGGAAGGGGGTCGTGGATGCTTTAAAGCACGTGTTCCGAGCCGCAGTGAACCCCGGCACCCCACCGTAGGTGCAAAATTGAAACCCCCCCAGAAGAGGCATGAGAGCTTGCAAAGGGGGTGAAGTAAACTAACAGCCGGCACCCATAATTAGGTCAGACCTAGGGGACTGGAGGCTCAAGCCTGGGGAATCGTGGTTGCAAAACGATCCTACCAGGAGAAAGTTACATGTAAAATTAGGGCAAGGAAACGAACCTAGGCAGATGACAGCGGGAAGACTATGAAACCGCACTCTTCAACTAGCAGTTTATGCAAAAATGTTCCACACCCACTCAGCAAAATCTGTGCAAAGAAAATGTATGCTTGCAGCACCCGTAGCCATGGTCAGGCAAGCTCCTCCCCCGTTCCAGTGAGCCTAAAATTCTCTCCAGGGGAGAAAAGAGGCCAAAAAGGGAAAGATATCAGCTGGCTCAAACTCAGGCATATGAGTTGAGTTAGAGAGACAAAGATGTACTTTGGTGTATTTTTTAAAATGAGAAACCAAGGGCTTTACTAAAGGAAGAAAAACAGGTTTGGTGTTTTAAAGAGACTCCTGACAGCCCTTTGAAACAGTATGAGACAAGAACAAGAAATATTTACACTGAAGAACGAGGGAATGGCCCGCTCCCAATTTACCAGCATATGACCCAACAAACCCGATAAAAGATGAAGTCCGGGAATGAGCATGCCTTGTGACAACTTCAGACTCCAGCGAATACCCCTCTCTACCTTAGGCCCAAGGGGTGGTCTGGAGGCCAGCTCAGATACTGTTTAGGATAGGTGAATTATGGCCAAACAAACTGTTAGGGCCCCGTTATGTAAGGACGCGCTTATGCACCGCTGGAGGTACAGAGGAAGAAACCAGTTATGACCAATGTTTACTCTCTAATCCAGACTGCTGATGAGAGAGGGTCACCCCTTGCTCCTGAGAAGGGCTCTAAACTGCCCGACCCCCCCAAAGCCCACACTCCTTTCTTTGAAATAGCACTTAAGGTTTCATTTGAAAGTTTCCCCTCTTAATCAAAATCAAAGAGTTCACTCTTTGATTTGCTAAAAGAATTGAGATCAAGATTCAATAAGCAGCATCTGATACACCCTGTTGTGACCTAACCATTAAACAAAGGAGGACCTTAAGGTTTGAGTCAGGCTGAGGTGAGCACCAGTTGAGACCTGCTCCCAGCCCCAAGGATGAATCAGATCTGCCTGAATAAACCAGTGGTTTTCAACTCTTTTGTGTCAGTGCTGTTGTTTACCTGGGTTAGATCTATGGATACTTGCAATACTAGAAATTAGAAAAAGTATGATATATAAAAATAATAACAGTACACACCACATCTTATATAAATAGTGCATTTTATTGGAAATATACCTTCCCTACAAAATAATATAAAGTATGGCATTTAAAAGTTTGCATATATCTTTAGTATTCAGCTTAATAGAAGACAATTGGATTTTCATACCTACTGCATTTGATCTGTTGCACTATTTCAGTTTTTGGAAAACTCCATTGTACACTCCTAAGTATGTAAGAGTAAATGGCAGGCACCATTTTAGTATTTTACTGATAATAGTTTTGGCTTTGCAGTCTCCCTCCAAGGGCCTTGAGGATCCTCTGCAATGATTTAAAGAGAACCAGTGATCTAAACTTGTGTTGATACTCTGTCCACTTTTGCTGATGACTAGGTTAAGAATGGAGCATGTGCCCTAATCCTGGTCAGCACATAATGGGAAATGAGCTTGTGGGTAGGGTTGAGGTTCCAGGGAAAAGGGTTTTATCCCTTAGGGTCCATAAGTTTTTTCCTTACTTCTTGACTTGACTATCCTCCAGTGAGCAAGATGTGTTTGGAGCTGTGGTGGTATAATCCACAGCAATAAATAAAAGCAAGAAAAATATTGAAGAGTCGACTCAGAACTTAGGCTTCACTAAGTTGCTAAATTAATCTACCCTTGTCTGTATATCTCCAGAGTGGTCACATGTGAGACAGTAAATGACTTATTTCTTAAGCCATTTTGGATCAGGTATTTAGTGTCTTGCAACCAAGAAGATCCCAATGATAGAAGGACAAGAAAAAGAATGTGGCTGCAGCCTGGAAATAGTCTAAAAACACTTGTAACCCAAGATGAGTAAAAGAATTGGGCTTGGCAAATATTGCTACGACAAGGAAAGACAAAGGGATACAATCTGGTTTTTATTTTTGCTTTTAATGCTTTCACTGCTTTCCCCTTTCTTAGCAAAATTAAGGGAATGCGACTATGAAGAGATGTTGTTTTCCAAAACACATCAACACCCTTGCTTCCCTATAGTCTGTTTATATCAGTGTTCAGAATACTTCCTTAAAAATAAAATTCAGGGCCTCCCTGGTGGTGCAGTGGGTTAAGCAACACACTATGAAGCAAACCACAGCTATTTCAGCATAAGTTCCATCCCAGCCACTGGCCAGGGAAGGAACCCACATGGTGCAGCAGACCTCTCCTGCCTTGCCCACTGCTCCCCTCAGCAGTGTGTTTCAGTCAGTCTGCCTGTTCTGCTCCCCACTCTGTCTCTGGTGGATCCTCTCACCTCCCTCGACTCTGGCCTGTACCCAGCTCTTATATGCATAAATAAATAAATCTTTAAAAAATAAAATTCAGGTCACTTCTCTGCTTTGGCATCCCTCACGCACCAAAATTCTTTCATGACTGCAAGGTGCTGTAAAGGCTGATATGATCTTTCCTCCATCTTCTTACCTCTCTCACCTCACTTCCAACAACTCTCCCCCTTACTCTTTATTCCTCAACCTGACCAGGTGCCTTTCTGCTCTGGACCTTTGCATACTACCTATTTCTTCTGTTTGAATGTTTTTAACACCTATATTACTTTCCTCTCCCCCTATAAGTCTGCACAATCTGTCAACATTATTTAAAATTAGAATCCCCTTCCAGTTTCCAAGTCTCTCTTGTTCTTATGTTATCCTAAACCATAAAAAATAGAGTTTAATTCTTTTGTTTATTTGCTCCATCTCCTTTCACTAAAATCTAAAACTATCAGGCAGAGATTTTGTCTGTTTGTTCATATGCTTAAAACAGTGGTTAGTTAGTGGTTGATGCTTAATAATTATTTAGTGAATAAATGAACAAACTTTCAAATGAATAGTTTTCATTTCAAAGTAATCACCTAAGCAGACTGTATACATATTCCACAGGTGCTGTGCAAAAGTCATCATACCAGTAGTCGCTAAGTTTCTTGAAAATTATTTTTTCTTGAGAATCAGATTTTTGGAACAATCCAAAAGCCATTCAGAGTTAAATCTGATGAACACATTCTGGAGCCATGTTAAAATGTCAAGTCCATGTTTCCCAACAAAGTTATTGCATTTTGGGTGGGTAAGGAGGGAAAGGTCAAAAATCAAGATGTGCTTGATTTTCTCAGACAGAAAGTGAACTGACTCTAAAGATAATTTCAAAAGGAGTCCTAAAAATGTGTACCAGTAGCAACTCATAGAAAAAGTACCATATGTCACCATTTGTTTAAAATATATACACATATATAGAATTTTAAATACATAATAAATATATTTTAAGCTCCATATGCTTGTGTATATGTGTGAATGAATCTTTTCCAAGATGTCTGCAGACTTCCATCTTTGCCCCTAGTACATCAGACTTTCAAAAATAAAAATCAGATCTTTCTTACCCTCTCCCATCCCCTATAACTCCCCATTAAGAACTTTTAGTGGTCTCTCATTGTATTTAGTATGATATTGAACTTCCCACCCAGTTGTGCACATATGATCCCGATTCCATCTGCCGCTAGGCATTCTCACTTTGGCACACAAATTGCCAATCACAGGTCTTTCTGTTCCTCTGCCTTTGACCCTGCCATTCAGTCTACCTGGAAGATTCTTCCTTCAAGGGTTCAAGACTCCAATTATTTTTTAGAATTGGGATCCCAACTTTATAGCAACTTTCCCAGGCTTGATTTTATTTATTCGTTTCCTTGTTTGTGTTCTGTCTCCTCCCACTAGAATATAAGCCCCCTGATGGCAGGCACTGGGTTAATGGTGTTTGCCTCTGTAGTTTTGTCCATCCAGCCTGCACTGACTGTTACTAACCAAACTATTACTAGGGAGATTGCAGGGAGGTGGATAGGAGGAAGGAACATCTGCTTAGCATTTTAATAAGTGTTATTGTATTTGAATTTTTAAAGCTTCATTTTTACTTATTTATGCATACAAGAACAGAAGTGCAGGCCAGAGGTGCAAAGAGTGAGAAGATTCACCTGAGACCGAGTGAGGAGCAGAATGTGCAGATTGACTGACATACACTGCTGAGGGGAACAGCAGGTGAGACAGGAGAAATCTGCTACACCATGTGGGTCAGCCTCCTGGCCAGGGATCAAACTCGTGCTGCAGTAGCTGTGGATAACTTCATAGTGCTGAGACTTAATCCTTGCACCCCCAGGGAGCCCTTATATTTTAATTTTACAAACATGTATTATTGTGATGATATGTGATGCTGAAATAAATAAGCTCTGCTATTAATACTATGTATTTAATTAATAACCTACTCCCTAGTTTACTCATATGTATGCCTCAGAAACCAGTACCATATCCAAACATTCAGGCCACACAGATTCTACTAACGTGTATATTCAAATCTGGATAATAATGGGCCAATTTATAAAGGCTTTGGCTGTGATTTATGCCATCTGGATTATTTCAACAGGAGCAACAATTTCTAGATCTAATGGAGAACGTTTCTTGTTAGGGCCTGCATGCTGTAACAGATGAGAATGTGGGCTGAGTCAGCTCTCATAATGGCCCACTCTCATTTATTCTGTGTTCTGGCCAGGAAATGCAAGTTGGATAAATGGATTCCCACTGGAAACTATGCTAGGAACTTTCATATCCATAGTCTCATTTTATTCACAGGATCAACTTAAGACTGTTTGTAATTAACTGCAAAACAGTACGGGAACGATTCCAAAGGCTAAGAGACTTCACGGTCCTCCCTGTGGGCTGGAGTGACTAGGGATTCCTGCATAAGGAGAAGAACTGGAGGAGGGTTTAGGTCAAACTGCACTCTGCAGGTCTCGCAGTGGGTAGCGACCTGACCACCAGATCTGCTTCCTGACTTCTAAAAGGTGGGCTTAAATTTAGCTGGGCTTGGCTCCTTTGGCTATCTGAGCCAGTCTCTGCACCATGTTGCATGTTCAAAGATGATTCATTTCTGGCCAATCCCTTTGGATTTGGGCCAGTAGTAGTTTGGCTTGAAATAACAGTGCTTTGCCAGTTACAAACGCTGGCTGAGTTTGTAGGAAAAACAGAACACTGCTGTCCCCTGTTCCTCACACCTCCACCCGGGTGAAAACTGCCAGAAAAGAAAGTGTCTCTCCTCATCACCTTCCCCTCCCCGCCTGTCCTATGAACACACACAACACAAACATGTGTCTTCTGGATGCTCCAACCTTAGTGCTTTAGATTTTTGTCTGGTCTTTTTAAAGGGTTCTTTGAGCAAGCACACCTGATGAATTTTATCAAGCTCTAACGCATGGGTTCCTAACTCTCTATCTTAAAATTATTCATTTTAAAATAGACCATCCCAAACTTTTTTATACCAAAATCACTCAAATAGCTGATAGACTGCTAACCTAGGAAAATGGTCAGGTACCAACCAGAGTTACTCTTAAACCCTGAGAAAAGCCCAAGAGAAAAGCACACCCACTTTAGTAAATGTGGTTCACACACATGTGGTAGGCCATCATTTTAGGCATTCAGGAGAATTGCTCTGAATTCCGATACAATACTCTGACCGTGTGAGCTCCAATTTTTACACAACTCATCTTTTGTATCCATTATACCAATTATAATGGCTTTTAAAAGTTGTACTGAAAATTTATGGTGTCTCATTACACAGCATATAACATTTCACTTAAAAACTCACCAATTATATATATACATTTTGGATCTTGCTTCCCGTTGCCTTGTTTTTGTTCAGTCCCCCTTTCCTAGTTTATACACATCACATTGCACATGCACAAAACTAGCCCTGCTGACTCCAGTGGCCTCTAAACCTTTCTCAGTGCGCAATTTAGTTCATTCTATTCTTCTGAACTTGCAAATTCAATCCCAGAGCCTTGATCATTCAACAAAAGACCCACCCCCCAAGGAAGTGGGAGGGATGTAATGACCCAAGATATGTTCTAGTTATACTGAAATCTATTTAAAAACTACAGACCACAAAGATCCAGCATTAACTTGAATAGTTCTAACTCAGTTCTGCACCAAAGCACCTTCTATTTTATAGTCCCAGTCTCCCTCCTCTTAGTTGAAATTTTTCTTCATGGTTTAATGAATATTTAATGAATGATTACCAAGTGTCAAGAATTGAGGAATATAAAATCCCTGGTCACAATAGCAATTCATTGTCTCCCAGGAAGACACAATAATGTCAGTCTAAGTATGACAGAGAAAGAGTAGAGTGTAACCACAGGCACTTGAGTCGGGCTGCCTCAGCTGAACCCCTGGGCTAGCCACGGGTTCTCGTGGACTTCCTTCCTCTGTGGTTTCTGTTTAGCAAACAATGAATGTTTTGAGATTTAAGTCATTACTAGTTAGATTGTCTGTTACTTACAACCTTTTGACTGTACACTGAAAAAAATAACTCTCATGAAGTGACCCAAGGGTATGATATTTCATTTTATTGGTACAAATAAACACAAGTGTCACAAGTGGAAACAGTCAAGTGAGTCAGTGAAAAATCAATTATAGAAATTATTTAGAAAGGACTCTGCATGGAATAATTAATTGAGAAGCAGAACAATGTGAGGCTGTAAATGCTTTGATTTGTAAATATAGATTTACATTTTCTTTATTAATGTAACTAGGTCAGTAAAATTAAAGCACATTGATAAAAAATTTGCTATTTTGAAAATTTCAACTCACAGCTGTTTTCTTCCAGTATTAACTTTATGCACAAATATTTTCTGGGCAAAATTGCATACATAAAATATATGTAGAAATCAAAGTTACATTTTAGATATACTAGTTATATCGGATGTTTAAAAGAAAAAGATAAGTTTTTTCCTATGATGAAGTCTTTTTACAGCAAATAATCTCTTAATCATTTATCCATTCTACTAGGTCATATTTAATATACTGATTTCCTTAAGAGTTTTATCTATCATCATTGAAAACCCAAACATTTGTACAAATATTCCTGAAATATGAATCACACTATAGAAGACTGTGATGGTACAATCAAGAGTTCAATATATCTTTTAATTCCACAACTGACAACTCAATTTTATCTTACTTATAAATTTCCATTTGATTTCATTCTTTATATTTTGCCAGGCAAGGTTTCTATTCTTTCATCCTCAATGAAGAGACATGGTTTCTGATGTATTTTATGTCCTGCTTTGTGAAACTCTATCAATGATTGCATCAGATAATTGCTCAAACTGAAATATAGTAGAATAGCGTCCTCTATGTGCTGGGTAAAACACCCACATAAAAAAGTTTTTCAAAAAATTTTGCTATATGGGGCCTCCCTGGTGGTGCAGTGGGTTAGGCAGTGCACTATGAAACAAACCGCAGCCACTGCAGCACGAGTTCCATCCCTGCTGCTGGCCAGGAAGGGGACCCACATGGAACAGCAGACCTCTCCTGCCTCGCCCCCTGCTGCTCCCCTCAGCAGTGTACTTCAGTTGATCTGCCTGTTCTGCTCCCCGCTTTCTGTGGTGAATCCTCTCACCCACCACACCTCTGGCCTGTACCCCAGTGCTTGTATGCATAAATAAATAAATCTTTAAAAAAAATTTTTTTGCTATAGCTATCAACTAAAATTGATACTAAAGTAACAGCTTAGTATTTAAAGGGACTGCCTGTCCCTTTAAAGAGAAAAGCAATTGCCTTCTGTTGCTGGTCTCTCCTGGATTTATTTTATCTTAGCAGCTGTTCCTGAAGTTGATGTTATTCAAATGAGGGTTTTCAAGCTCTTTGTTGTGTTTTTAAACTATGGTATATGCTATCAAACAAAAAACCCTAAATTTAGAATGGGGGTGGGGTGGGGACAGAAATAGCAGAGATATAAAATAATATTGAAAACAACCCTCTAATTTTCATTTAACAAAGACAAAGCTGTTGAACATGATCAGTCTGAATCCCAAGTACAGTAGCAAGGCAAAACCCCTCAGCCTCTAAGCACCAAAAGTTGGATGATATATTTAGTAGTGAGTGGGGAGGGGAGAGGTCCCTAAATGAAAATAAAGAAACTTTTTGTGGTATAAAAGAGGAAGGAATACCTCAAGCACTTTTCCTTTCACTCTGGGAATATGGAAATCTTATGTATAAATTTTATATAAATATACAAACATGTAAAAACATATAGATCCTAATAACTACATAATTTAAATAAATATACAAGCTTTGCCATACATTCGCTACACTTGGGGCTAGAAAAAAAAATAACTTTACAGCTCATATAACTTCCATTTCATTTATTTTTGCTTCATTCGTTTTTCAAGAGGCAGCACCTTACAACCCTTAAGAGTATAAACGTGAGACCTCCCTGGTGGCGCAGTGGGTTAGGCAGCGCACTATGAAGCAGACCGCAGCCACTGCTGCCGGCCAGGGGGGAACCCACATGGTGCTGCAGACCTCGCCTGCTGTGCCCGCTGCTCCCCTCAGCAGTGTACTTCAGTTGATCTGCCTGTTCTGCTCCCTGCTCTCTGTGGTGAATCTTCTCACCTCCCCCCACACCTCTGGCCTGTACCCCAGTGCTTGTATGCATAAATAAATAAATCTTTAAAAAAAAAAAAAGAGTATAAACGTGGGCAAGACTCTTGGTTCTGCCATACACTTGCCGTAGAAACTAGCATTTTTCATTTAATTTAAAGGTTTAACTAGCAATAGTTAGCTTTGGTAATAGTAAAGATTAACACTAACTTTACACTTGTGGTCCTCATTTTTGTCATATATGATCATTTACTCATATTAATGTCAATTTTTTAAAAAAGATTTATTTATGCAAGAACTGGGTTACAGACCAGAGGTTTGGGGGATGACAGGATTCACCAGAAACAGAGTGGGGAGCAGAACTGGCAGACTGACTGAAAACACTGCTGAGGGGAGCAGTGGGTGAGGCAGGAGAGGTCTGCTGCACCATGTGGGTCCCCTCCCTGGCCGGGATTGAACTGCTGTAGTGACTGGGGATAGATTCATACTGCTGTGACTTAACCCCTTGCACCACCAGGGAGGCCCGTTAATGTTATTTGCATGACTACTGCTTGTCAAACAGTATTGAGTGCTTTATATATTAATTCATTTAATTCTCACAACAGCCCTCTGAGGTATGTATCCTTACTGCTTTTATCTCCAGGTTAGGAATTAAGCAGGGAGAGGTGAAACGATTTCCCCAACATTACATAGCTAGTAAATTTCAGAGGTAGGGTTTACAGAGCCTGTCTCTTAACCACAGTGCTATCTCCAATCTTGGTTCTGCTTTAATCTCTATTACTCTCCAGTCATTTTTGTTCAAATGCTTGCTGATTAGTGACCACAGTCTTCAAACCAGGATAACCACGCTCTGTCTGTGCATATGAAGTCCAAGTTACATGGGTGGTTTGAAGACAATCAACTCCATATTCTCAACTTTCATTTCCACTTTCCTAAAACTTATCTTCCTGAGAACATACTTGTGGTCTCTTTTCCATACCTCTTTCACAATTGCCATTTTCTCACTTAACAAAAAGAGGTCATTCTCTCGCAGGCCCCAGGTCTTCCGATGGTACACTGACCCCAGGTGCATAAAACAGGGAAATTAGAAGCCTGTGTTAATGTTGAGACTATGGTAACTGAAGAACAAAGTTGTTGCCTGACAGAGCATTAAAAATAATTTAAATGATAGATCAGCATTTGATTCTGGGGCACATCACTGAAAGAAATTCAAGGAATTAAGTAACACTGCTACAAACTCCTCCCCTTCCCAACTACTTATTTCTCTAAACAAAGTATTTCAGCCTATGTAAGAACAAAATCAAATGCATGAGTAAAATGGGGGTTGGGAAAATAAGGAAACTCAACCTATAATAGAGCCAGCATTTGATCAACTCTGCACTACTATAAACTTTAGTGGTAATTCCATCCAGACACATTGTTAACACCTAGAACACAGAGTCACAACAAAGTCAAATTATGTAACTATATACTTACACCTTCTGGTGTAACAAATACTATAATGATCAATAAAAGTTTTTCAAGCATGAATATCTGCTGCTAGATAACATTCTGCAGTAGAAATGGAGTAAAAACTATGAGGTCAAGAAGTTAAAGGAACAATGTAAATTTTCTGTTAAATAAGCCTACATATATTTAAAATGAATAATGTCTGGTTAGGAATCATTATTTAGACTGCTGGGAATACATTTTAAAGAGTGAGTAAACAGCTTTATTTAAAAATATCATTGATTACATTATTCTAGAAATTGCTCCCATTGCAAAATTATGAAAAATTAAAGGTGGCAGGATAAAATGTGGGAAAGGTGCAAGTTTAAAAATTCTTTCAGGTGGGAGTTTGAATGAAAAGTTTGAACTACTGACCTTGAATCTCACAGAAACTCTCCCCATAGACCTGGCCTAAGAAGTGATAAACATCAGCATTTTACAAAATAAAAACATGGCTATAGGGCCTCCCTGGTGGCGCAGTGGATTAAGCAACACACTATGAAGCAAACTGCAGCCACTGCAGCACGAGTTCGATCCCTGCTGCCGGCCAGGGAGGGGACCCACATGGCGCAGCAGACCTCTCCTGCTGTGTCCGCTGCTCTCCTCAGCAGTGTACTTCTGTTGATCTGCCTGTTCTGCTCCCCACTCTCTGTGGTGAATCCTCTCACCCCCCACAACTCTGGCCTGTACCTCAGTGCTTGTATGCATAAATAAATAAATCTTTAAGAAAAAAAACACATGGCTATAATATAAAGTGGAATGTCCTTGGCCACCATGCTGATGCCTTAGACATTCAGCAAATGCCAGCAAATGAGAACTAAATAGACCACTTTGAGTTGACACATTTTTCTCTTCTGATGACACATTATTTCACTTCTGATGACACTGTTTAGTTGTTATATACACTGCATTCTGTGTGTTCCAGAAGACCTTAGCATGAGCACAGCTTTTAAACCTAAAGAAACAAACCAAAATTTTCCTATGAGTTCACTGTCAGTGTAAGCCTGGACTATGAACTACTTAGGATTATCTAGTTTTCCAAACCCAAATTTAAGATCCATGATCTGACTGTGAATATGTTCTTTGGAAGTTAAATTGGTGGTTAACCAGAAACCAGAAATTTCCTAAATATCCAGGCACATAATCAGAATAACTAGACATATCCACATGTTTGCTATCTTAAACTGACAGTCTTATAACTAACCCTAGTGTGAATATTGGGTTCAAGAAATCTTGCGTTCTCATTTTACTTTACTACTGGTTCTAATAAATACATTTCTGGACCTCTTTGTCTTCTTTTGTAAATCAAGTAGAATTACTTATCCATCTCTTTTCACCCATTCTGTAAAGAAATTCTATCCTTTCATTAATTCAACAAATCTTGACTGAGTACCTCTGTGTACAGTTTCCAGCAAGGTGCTGGAAATTCAAAAGTGGGTGAGGCCAAGGCCCTTTCAAGGAGATTTTAATCTAAGAGTGTTTGCTTGTTTACACATAATTACAACATAAAGTGAAAAAGGCTGCAATCCAGGAATGTGGAAGGCATAGTGATGGCTTAGTTGTGTAAATGTCAAATTAAGAATACACAGAGAGGTAGCATTTGTTTCCCGTGATGCTCTAATTTTGCATTATTTTTAAGTATGAGGCAGTGCATTCATATAATATAAATTTGCAGTGTACAAAAAAACATGCTGTAAAAATTTCCCCTCTACTCCACCCCCTCACCAACCCACCAGACTACCGTATTTCTCTTCTTAAAACTACCAGTTGTCAATTTCTTGTATAGTCCTCCAGAGATTTGAATCATATCTTTTAAAAAAATGAACATGAGAGAAAGTAGGGGGAGGTGAGCATTGCTGAAAAAGGGGACAGCCTGAGTCTTCGAGGATAGTCAAGGCCCATGAGGTTACAGGACAGGACAAATTGGTCACCTCCTTGAGAGGCCTTTCCCTGCTATGGATTTTGGATCTGATCTTGAAGCATTTGGACAACCACTAGTGGGTCTGGGGCCATTATTCTCGATGATTTCAGTATTTGCATGAATGGCCCATCCAGTCTCATGGGTCCTCTATTCCTCAACCTACATATTTATTCTTTCACTTTTTTGTTCCTCCTTAGGTTGCTTTTCAAAGCGTGGTGCCTGAGCCACACTTAGGAAATATATTCAGTATATCTTTCCATATTTTGATAATATTAAATTTATCATGCCTCCTATCTGAATTTTCCTTAAGCTCTCATACTAGGTCGATCTCCCCGCCCCCTGGGGAGGGCCCTTTATGTCTACCTGGATCCTCAGAATGTAGCTTTATTTGAAAACAGGATCTTTGCATATATTAGTTAAGATGAGCTCATACTGGAGTTAGTAGGATGGATCCTAGATCCAGTGACTGGTGTCCTTATAAGAAGGCCACGTGAAGACTCAGAAGAGACACAGAGGGAAGAAGTCTGTGTGGAGATAGAGGCAGATACTGGAAGAAAGCAGCTAAGCTAAGAGATGCCAAGGATTGCTGGCAGACACAGGAGCTTGAAAGAGGCAACGAGGAATTCTTCCCAAGAGCCATCAGAGAGAACATGGTTCTACTGGCTTTTTGAATTTCCAGCATCTAGAACTGTAAGAGAATAAGTTTCTGTTGCTTGAAGCCACTCAGTCTTGTGGCAACCCCAGGGGACATATACACCACTTAAATTCCTCTTAAGCTCAAAATAAGAGGTTATTTTTATGATGGGATGGAAACTGGGTGAAAGGATGCTAGGCGAGAGAGGGTGAAGAAAGTGATGAAGGTTTAAATAGCGGCATATAGTAATTTTCACAAGAATGCTAATTTTTATGGTAGTAATCTACATGGAATATATAGTACCCTCAACATAATTAAATTTCTTAAGCTTTTACTTAATAAAATTATACAACAGGGCAAGTAGTCCATAGTTGCTTACTTAAAGACATATTTTCGAAGTCCCCAGCTGAAGCAATTTTAAAGGTTGTAGGTCAGATCCATTAACTTTACAGGTTAAATCAAATTTAATGAACCAAATTATATTAAACTTTTATATTACAGTTAATTTTCTCTCTATGACTCTGATGGTATCCTTAGTACCTGCATCTATCCAACTGAACTTAGAAGATTTAAATAGAACTTGTCTGTGGAGAAAAGGAATTTGGGCAGAAGAGCAAGCACAAAGAATGGTAGCAGCAATTCTACCTGCATGAGGCATAATTCCTTCTGTTGTGTCAGCAACTCAACACAAAACAAGAATAAAAATCAGAATTTATTGAATTGCAAATAATGATATAGATCAGGCCTCAGGCATAGCTGAATCTAGCATTTCAATCAATGCCAACAGTACTAACCTGACACTCTGACAAGTGAGGTCCCTCCTCTTGGCCTTTCTACCTCAAGGAACCCTGGGGTTTGGAATATCTACCTTGAAATCTTCAAGTATTCTTCTGGACTGGTAGTGCCACTGGACTGAGTATATGTCCCAGTAGAGGAGCACACGAGCCTACATACATCCCAGTCACAGGAAGCATCTTCATTACCTAACTGCCCTTGTGGCAGAAACTGGTTGCGCCTGTAGAACTACCTGGGCCCAGACCAGGACCCAAGTGAACCACTGCCATATTTCTTGCCTTTGGGGTATCCTCCAACCTGCAATTCCGTGTGTTTGCAATTCAGCCAGATGTCTCAAGGAACTTCTTAATTCACACTTAGAAGGTTATTATTAGGCTTGGAGGCTAGGCCCCAGTTCCAGGGAAATAATCTGGTGAGCAGATCATTCTCATTGACCAGCATATCAATTCTTTTGTGGGACTGTCTGTGATTAGACTGCCAGAATTGGTGCTGACTTTCTGATTCTGTATCATTTTCAGTCATTTCAAGAATAGGTTGAGTTCATGTCTTTGGGTTACTAATAACTCACTACTGATTTTTGAACTTGAACTTCATGACTTGGGTCATCAATTGTCCTTCTAAGTTTAAACCACAATGTTCCTTTCAGTCTATATGCATACTTAAGGGTGGGATAGTAGTGTTGGCATCCTTGACCCTGTGTGCCCCCTCCACTCACACCTGGGATATTCACCCTGCTCCCCCTGAAGAATTCAGACCATGTGTCTGCCAGTGGCCACCCTTCTCCACTGAGAAGACATAATCACATCTTGGCATAATCACTCTACAAAGCCACAAGGGCCTTCTAGCCATGTCTTCACTTGTCTCCAACTGATATGGTGATACTGTGCTTTTCTAAGTCAGTCGTACTCCATGCTAGAAAAGGAACATCCATTCCTTTTGAAAATAGACCCACTAATATCTTCTCCCCCTCAGGTCTACTGCCTATCTCCTGTTGGCAAAAGTATGTAGAAGGCATGGGGAGATAACCATAGAAAGAATTCAAGAGGTAATGAAAGATGTGATATTTTATGATAATACTATAACATGAAAAATGATAAGTTTGCCATAAGAATAAACAAATTATCATTCATTTCCTGCTTTGGATAAAACTTATGTTTGTGGTCATTATCAATGAAGCGTAGCTGCCTCTGAGAGAGTCATTGGCAGCCAGAACTCATGATTGCCCTGTGGAGGATGCAGCTTCATGAATAATGATGCAACCAGCATTAAATAAATGGCATTATGGAAATTGTAGGGGCTAGAATGATATTCTTTGAATATAAATGAAGCTAAAGAGCCAGGGCAGTGTGAGCAATAAAAGCATTGCTTGCTATCTTTTAATAAATGTTATGATATTAGTGAGGGACAGTGCATTTGACAATAAAGATGAAGAGATGATTCCTGAATAGAAGAGATGGTGCTGGACACTACAAAAACTCTTTATGTAAACTGATAGGACAAGAAACAAATACTCAAATACCTCTTTCCAGTATTCTAAATCTTCAGCAATGCTTTGCATGGGTCTGAGCTTTTTATAATACATTTTTGCATCAACTATCTTTATGTAGATAGGGGACTATTAAAATCATTTGTCTGGGCCTCCCTGGTGGCGCAGTGGGTTAAGCAATGCGCTATGAAGCAAACCGCAGCCACTGCAGCATGAGTTTGATCCCTGCCCCTGGCTAGGGAGGGGACCCACATGGCATAGCAGACCTTTCCTGCCTTGCTCACTGCTGCCCTCGGCAGTGTGTTTCAGTCTGCCTATTCTGCTCCCCACTCTGGTGAATCTTCTCACCTCTTGTGACTCTGGCCTGTACCCAGCTCTTGTATGCATAAATAAATAAATCTTTAAAAAAATAATAAAATAAAATCATTTGTCTGTGTACTCTTTCCTCTTCTCTCTCCTCTGTCTCCTTTAATACATTTGACATCACTTGTTTCTATACCAGACAAGATTTTTCTGTTAGGTAGGACTATAGATGCAGATAACTGCTGGGTTATACATTATTGCTTGCGTATCCAGGTGGAATAGGAACCTAAAAAGCAGGCGGTAGACAAATCATAGAAGACATGACTTAATATAGTTAGATTACAATTTATTCTATACCAGAGCAGAGTTGGTGCAGTAAATGGCAATGCCTTGTTCAGTCATCTTTAAAATATATGTGACATGACATATACATCAGTGACATCTTTGGAGGTACAACACCTAAAGCACAGATAGTGAAAGAGAGGATAAACAGGTGGGACTACATCAAACTTAAAAG
>JAGFMF010011606.1:9455494-9472524 GCA_019455555.1 Galemys pyrenaicus | reverse complement strand
TGCACTGGTGAGATGGTGATGGGGAATACATGGGGATTACAATTAATGGCAAGTATATGTAAATTTTAAAATATTTTAATAAAAAAACTGTAAAAAAAATAAAATATATGTGACAAAACTAAAACAATATAAAATAATATTAATTAAAGAGCCTACAAAGTAAAACTCAGGAAAAGATCAAGAAATCTAATTTGTATGCTGCAAGTTGGCAGCATATGAGACACATATCCAAATCAGAACAACACAAAATGTTCATTTTCATAAAAAATACAGCTTTATATCTAACTTCACACTTTCTACAAACCTAATATAAGAAATAAAACAGCATAAACACCTTCTCAAATAGTGAAGTATAGCCTTAAGAAACAAAATAAGCTTTCAGAGTTTTTGTCTGTAAAGACAGTTTTGCTGTATCATTTGTGTAAGAATAATTATTGATATTAAAATGTTCTCATTTTTCAACTGGATAAAAAATGCAAAGCAAACAAAATGAAACAGATAAGATCTTCTGGAGGTTTTGAGAAGCTAAAGTTCTCAGAACTGCTGTTGGCATTTATAAAATATGATGAACTATTTATAATCCCAACGTTTTCAGAATTCAGCATATTTCTATGTTGCTACCTGATTTTACAAGCCAAGGGATTTAAGCTAGAACGGCAAGCAATATGGATAGAATAGTCAAGCCCAGAGCAGATGGCTTTTCAATGCTTTTTAAGTAGGCTTGATGGTAACATGATGTTATCTGAGGATCCAAAAAAAAAAGCACTTCAAAAAATATCTCCCTTATCTTATTATCTTAGAGTCTTTGTTCCTGAAATGCCACCTTTAGCAATTGGAGAAGGTAGAGAACATAGTTATTTTTGTCCGCCCGCCATCTTATTTCTCCTTCTGGTAAAAACATCTTGGATCTTTAGGAAAGCACCTCTCTCCAGCCTTCCTTGAAGCAATTATTTAGAATGGATTCAAACCATAAATTTGTTGGAGGGCTTGAAATCCAGTCTAGACCACCAGAGTCTTTTATCCCTTTTGACCAAATAGAATATAGCATCTGCAACAACTGGGTAAGGGACAGACATATAACCCAATGAGAATCATCTGTGAGACTTTGGATAGAGGCACTGAAAAAGAGACAGTACTCACTGTGCTGGAAAACTAGAATAAGAGTGATACATGCCTGATATATCTGGGCCCATCCCCTTTCTCTCCCCCACTCTCTTCCCCTCTCATTAGACCAAGCACTCGGGTGGTGGGGTTGAAAAATGCCTTTGCCGGCATTGCCTAGGCCCTAAGAGCCAATCCGTGCTTTGAAATTCTGTCCCTTATTATGTGATTTTTTTTTCAAGATTTATTTATGCATATAAGAACTGGGGTACAGGCCAGAGGTGTGGGGGATGAGAGGACTCACCAGAGATGGAGTGGGGAACAAAACAGGCAGATTGACTGAAACACACTGCTGAGGGGAGCAGCGCGTGAGACAGGAGATGTCTGCTGTGCCATGTGGGTTACCTCCCTGGAGAGAGGGATCCACCTCGTGCTGCAGTGGCTGTGCTTTGCTTCATAGCACTGTGCTTAAACCATTGCGCCACCAGGAAGGACCCTGATTATGTGATTTGCGGAAGTTATTTAATCATTCTTCATTCCATTTATTTCTCTTAAAAATGGACATAGCGAGACTCCCTGGTGGCGCAGCGGATTGAGGGCAGCACTGTGAAGCAACCATCGCACAGCAGGGCAAGTTCGACCCCGGACAGGGAGGTGCCCACATGGCTCATCTCTCCTGCCTTCCCCGCTGCTCCTCTCAGCAGTGTATTTCAGTCGATCTGCCTGTTCTGCTCCCCACTCTGTCTCTGGTGAATCCTCTCACCTCTGTACCCCAGCTCCTGTATGCATAAATAAATAAATAAATCTTTTTTTTAAAATGGATATAGCATACTCTACAAAGTTAAAACGAGTAATTATAACACCATTTTGTAAACTTCCAAGGCTATGAAGCTAAGAATTATTATGCCATTCCCTCAAGCAGCCTGTTTTCCATCCCTCTCCAACCTGTAAAGGCATAGGGCGCGCATATTTTCAATTGTAGAACAAATCTTATCTTTCCACAAGGTTTTTTAGACTGAACGACAACCTTTTGATGTCCCTGTCTAGATAATGGATCCAGCAATGCTCATCAGTTTCTGTTTGAGTATTTTGATATATCCCTTCACAAGTTGACATTCAAATGCAAAATGTGCTTTTTCCTGTAATAAGGTTCTGGTTTTTCAATTCTCCAAGCTTTTTTCCTGCTTGTGAATTCACTTGCTATAAACTGGAACTGAGACGCAATAAAAATAACTGTACTTTCCAGAAAGATAAAATAGATTTGAAGCTATCCGCAACTGGGGATTATTTATAACCAAGTCAGTTTAAGGATGTATTTGGCTGACTAGCATATATCTTCCTTACATAACAGAGTTTGGAGAGGCTTTAAAGAGCATTAGAGATGACAGAGTTTTGAGGTCAAACGAATAGATATAAGTCAATGCCACTATCATCCAAAAGGTCAAACTAAAATAATAATTCTCCCTTTCACCATTCACACATAGGAGCTGCAATATGCCAGCTTATGAATAGCTTTTCTGGTTAACTGCAACTAATGCTCTGAATGCAATACAATCCTCCCCCCCCCCACCCCCCAACCCTCCCTCTTTGTTTTCAAGAGTTCTCAGTTGTGAGTATAGCAAATGTTGTCTAGAATCAGATCCACCTTCTCTCAGGGGATAGTCCACTGTCTGTCTTCTCTACACAGGTCTGAATGGAAATAAATCAGACATTCAATATGACTAATCAGGGGAAAGTCTGTTCCCCGAGGGATGACCTCAATCCCACAGTCAATGGGGAGCAGATTAGCATGTTGAGGATCCCAGGGCACCAGGCATTATCTGGTAAACAAAAAGAATTTAGAAACACAAGAGCAAAAACACAAAAGCCAAGACAAATTAATGCTTTATGTGTGTTAATGTTTATCTCCGTTTAAATAAATGTTATTGAGACAAGCAGTGAGTCATCGATGAATAAATGTCTGGTGAGATTACTGTGTGGGGTAGGAGGGAGTATGCTCACTCACTGGAACAGGTGAGATTTAGATTTTACAGGTGAAAGCTTTAGAATCATTCAAATAAGATGACTTCCTTCTACAATCAGATCTTTGTGTCATATATATATTTTTAGTTTTGCTTTTATACTGTAAGTTTATATAAAGTTGAGAACAGAGGAAACAGGCAAAAATGACACTAAAGTTTAACAATAACTACAGGAATTTACAGTGGTCAAGGGAAATGATAAATGATTAGTTGAAGATCATTACAACCCAGAAAAATCTACAGGATTTTCCAATAAATAAAATACAGGAGAAAAATAAGTCGAAAGGGAAATCTGCCAAATGAAAAGTGACATATCAACCAAATCCAATGTGTGGGCTTCATTTGCATCTTGACTTAAAAAATATTTTAAAAAATCTAGGAGACAATTGGGGATATTTGAAGATTGGATATTTGATTAAATGAAATATTATATTTTAGAATTACATACTGGATGGATGGATAGATAGAATGGAACAATGTTTAGGATTTAGTTCAAAAAATGAAGTGTGATTGTCTATATTTAATAATTACAATATTATGAAGTAGGCACATAGGAATCATATCATCTTCTCTACTTTGCACATGTTCAAAATTATCCATAATAAGCTTTTTTTAAAAAATATGAGCATATTCTGAATAGTTAAGCAGAAATTTTTTTCTTACATTTTCATTAGGAAAAGGAGAAAGAGAGTTACCTATACAGTCATAAGCAGGGAGAAGCGCTGTGTTTGGAAGGTACCAGAAATTACTCTTGTTAGAAATACCTTAACAGTACTTCTAAATAATCTTTTATATGGATTTTGTAAAAGTCAAATCAACATTCATAAACTAGAGGCTCTTTTCTAAGTTAATTAATACACATAAAATATTTAAATTTATGCCAGGTACACTATATGATAAATTTGTAATAAATGTTAATAAATTCATATTTTCTTAAATGTGGTGGGTCTAAATCTTAGCCTACAAATGCAAGTGTATAAAATACAGAGCTTCATCTTTCTAAAATTAAACATAATGCCTCTTCAATTCTACTTTCTACTAGGGTGGAAGAGAAAAACCTAACATCTTCCCAATCTTTTAAATGTAACTGTATCTGAATTACAGCGGGGTCTACAGATCTGAGTGTTAAGAGTTGGGGTTATCAGTGGGGGTGGGGTCCAAGTGGATCCTTGATGACTTCTGTCCACAGTTACTATCCACTGAGCCACTGCTGTTTTTCACAGGGGCTAGACCGGTCTACATTCCCATCAACAGCCTAAGAGGGTTCTATTTTCTCTCTATCCTCACCAGCACTTGTTGTTTCTGGTCTTTTCGATATGAGTCATTCTCACAGGTGTGAGATGGTATGTCATTGTCATTTCGATTTGCATTTTCCCTGATAAGTGATATTGAACATTTTTTCATGTGCCTGCTAACCAACTATATATCTTCTTTAGAGAAGTGTCTACTTAGCTCTAATGCCCATTTGTGATTAGGCTCTTTCTTTTCTTTCGAATTATATGAATTCTATGTAGATCTTAGACATTAGCCCTTGATGAATGTAGAGTGTACAATTTTGTTTTCCCTTTCTCCATTGTATAATCTTGACTCTTTTTATTTTTTTTAGATTAACTGTTCATATAATATAGGTTTATTTTTGGACTCTCAATTCTATTACATTTGTTGGTATGTTTATTTTTATTTCAATTCCATCCTGTTTTGATTGCTATATTCTTGCAGTGTAGTTTGAAATCTGGGTGTATGGCATCTCCATTCCTCTTTTTTTTGGTCAAGATTACTTAAGCTATTCAGGTCTTCCATGGCCCCATATAAATTTCAATAATGTTTGTCCTATTTCTTTGAAGAATTCCAGTCATGCATTTTGTAAATATTCGTACCTCTGTGCCAGATACTGTGCTAAGAACTCAGCTAAGCAGGAAGCAATTTGGTCCTTCTGCAGTGTGTACTGAGTTTTGTTTCCTAACGCAACTTGGCCAGTCTATGGATAAGAATTTGAAAAACCATTAAACCAGGGTTCTGGTGAGAAACATTAGTTATTATGGGCTAAGGAATGTGTACTTAGCAAATGTGTTACTGAAAAAAACAAAACAAAACATTAACAGGGGCTTTCAGCTGAACAGGCAGAAACTAGAATGAAAGGGCCTTTTATTAGTGTGTAACTATGTGAACAGGGCAGAGTGATGAGAGTGCATTGTGCCATCTGAGTATCAGGTTAAATGCCTCTGTATTATTACTGGTCTAATGAATTTTAAAAGTATCATTCTAACACAAATTCAGTGGACAACAAAGGTAAAGAAACTGTGCTGCCACCGCTGAGAACATTACCACTTTCTAAACCAGATTGCTCGCAGACTGGATTATACTTTGGACCCTAATAAATTTCCTCTTCTAAAAAAACATCTCTCTGAACTTGCAGGCTTTAACCCAAGTTAAACACTAAGAGCAATTGCCATCTAAGAGTAAAGGGACCAAAAGGCCAAGTATTCTTGCTTCACCATCTCATACTTCCAGAATTTCTGGCTTGCTGAAAGTAAAGAAACTAATTAATCTTACATTTTTTCCTCTTACTTACCATGCATTTTCCAACAAACGGAACAGTTGCAACTATATTTGTTGGGACATATAGTCAACTGAATCAGGTGCCTGGTTAAAAAGAGAGGTCCACTTATAGAAGTTATGGTTTATTTGTTTTTCTGGCTACCACATCATGTTCTTTTTCAAACAGTTAAGTATCAAAGCTCATTCAATATGAAGTCTAAAAGTTCACATACAAAGTAAGTATACAAATGATCTCTTTTTCTGGATATTGGTGACTTTGAAAATTCAATATGTAAAAGACAGACGAGAAGAGATTCTTTCCCAAATACTTAAACTGCGGTGTAAGTGTTATCCTTATTTTACAGACACACTTCAGTTCAAGCCTCATTTTTGAGACAAAATCTATGTCTATGCAAACTTACATAGAAAGACTATAAATGAACAGCTTCTTTCACCAAGAGTCATAAAACACCTCTCAAGTTGTAGATAACCAAGGAATCGTGTTTAGGCTTCACCAAGAGAACCTCAGATTGTTTGAGAGAGAGAAGACTCAGGCCTTCCTCTCTCCTCCAAATTAGGTGCAGTGCCATAGAGGCTCAGAACTTCACCGCAGGTCAAGCTAGACAGCTCTTAGGTAACTCTAGAAGAGTTTAGTAATAAACACTACGCTTTAGTCTTATCCTCCAACTCACTGACTAACTAGCAATAGATTATTTTGTTTTCCATTTTTCCAATTAGCCCAATACCCAGCTTTTGCTTTTCTTCCACTTTTGGCAGTTGGCTATTTTTTCTTTGAAAAAGCGGCAAATGTGCCTCCAGTTTCATTTTCCTCACATTTTTGAGCAGTAAATATAAACTCTAATGAAAGGGATCTCATAGAGCTTAAATTTATTATTGGAAATTCCTTTTTTTAAGTTTGAGTTGGATTGGTATTAGATTATGTATTTTTTTTTCCAACTGAATCTATCCCTAGAATCAAAAAAGTTCTAACTTCCAGGTTTCCAACATATGCTCTATAGATATCTTTCCCTGACTTTCCAAATCTTTGTAAACTGATAGGCAAAATCCACATTTATATAATACCTGATGATGAGGATGGCCTTACCTGGTTGGGTCTTCACAACCTCCAGGTGCTAGATCTTCTCAAAGCAGTTGGTTAGTAGTTTTCTCATATTGGTCTGAGGCTGGAGAAGCACAGAAGCCAGGTTGCATGGCTGGAATTAGAAATCCTGGCCACCTGAAGGTTAACACTACAGCCCTGTCTCGTCATCCATATGGAAGTAATCCAATACCCTTATCTTCAAACTCTGGCATGCCACAGAGTGCCACCTGGTTTCTCTTTTAGTACTCAGCTTGAACAGCATGGGGTAAGAGTTATTAAATCAGTCAAGTTGATCCATTGCTGAGGGTGTTATAATAATTGCTCCTCCCTACCCCACATCTGTCTCTCTGTGAGGCTCTGCCAAAGTTCAAATGAACGAAGAAATTAGATATAGGAGAAACAAAAATGACTTCAGATTTGTGCAAAACAGGCTGTCTAAAATCTTTTTCTAAAATATTTATCCACCATGTCACTGGCACAGATATGCAACCTTAAGTCTCTGTAACCCAGACAATATTTCTCAGTAACTTATAGCATATAGAACTGACAGACACACCCTTCAGAAGTTAGTTCCAAAGATACAAGAACATAGAGAGAAAGAGATTGACTGACATATACTCAGTTCATCAAATTGACTGACACTGAGGAGGAGGTAGTGAGTGGAACAGAATGAAGTTGATTGAATTGTTTCCTGGATGGTGGAGTGAACACTTGAGCAGTGAGGCTTAGTGTTTATCCCCAGCACAATTGTAAATGTTAGAGAAATTCAAGAGAGGGGTCAGGCACATTTGGTTGGATGTCCTTGTCCAAATGTGTTTGGCTAGCCCTGTGGGTAATAAAGATGGCAGAATCACAAATGGACACTCTGTAGTCTTTCTCTTGGCCAATGGCACGTTGGCAGAGAGCAGTATCTTTACTTCTCCCTCTTTCTTCTATGCTAGAAACTCATGATTGCTTAGACCAAGATGACACTTTGTCAGTAGATAATCTTTAGCTTTAGGGGTAGGGTTTTGGAGTTTTTGCCACTGCAGTGCTCACTTTCTACCCCCATCCCATTCTGATTCAAGAGGCCTAGTTGGGAATGTCAGACCTCTATCCCTGGCAGAAATCTCATAAATGGATTGTGTACAGATGTCAGGCAAGGGGAGAAGGTTTAAATCTCTGCCTGGTCCTTTCTTGATGTTATTAGAATTAGTTTAAATTTAAACTGAAAGGAAAATTAACTTTTGATTTAATCTTCTTAATTAAATGTTTTAATTTAATCTGCAAAGTCTAGTGCTTCACATTTTTATCCAAACATCATTTATGTTTTATTGATATTTTAGAAGTTAACTATCTTAAGAACAAGAAGTTGTTTCTCTTTCCAAAAGAAATAAAAATTGAAAACTGAGAACCCACATTTTTAGAAAAGTAACTTTTTCTTGTAACCTTAAGGCTTTAAAAAAAACCTGTTTAGCTATAAAGATGACTATATGTGCATTTGTATATGCATGTGCATATTTATTTACCCTGAATTAGATTAGGTTCTTAGTAGAAGAAACAGAATGCATTCTGGCTAGTTTAAACAGAAATATCCTTTTGAAAAGGTAGCTCAGAGGGCCAGTGTTAGAAAGAAAATTCAAACCACACCACAGTGTCTACTCCAGCGAAGACACCCTACTCACACTGGTAAGGGTGGAGCTGGTGCCAGAAACTCTGTCCTGGTTTGCCCTTGCAATATGGGGTGTTTCCAATACCACCCTCACCAATGGCTCCATTCTTCACTCTACCTGGATTTCATGTTCTTCACTTCTAAATAAGAGATTTGCGTGCATAGAGTTGAGTCAAGGACACAGGCCTGTACCCTAACTGCAAGGAATTAGAAGTTACCCATAAGGGTAACTTGAGGCAGGAATTACAGTGTGGAGATTCTCCAAACAAGAGGTTGAGGTCAGAGTCTTTGTGACCACAAATGTGAATAATATTGACTTCATTCACCCATTGATTGTTCAACAATAATAAACAAACCATTGCTTCCTATACTTTAATTTCCCAGCTTTTAATTTTAAGAACCATAAATTTCTCCTTGTCTTCATGCCATGCCTTTCCCCTAACAATAATCAGGATTTTATCCCAAGTTCAATTATCCTCTCCCCTCTTTCCTTCCCATATTTAATGGTTGCCTGATTCTCTGCTTTTGTGAGGTTTGTAACTCCTCATTCAAAAGACGGCTATTTATTATTTCTTTTGTTACTACACTGAATTTTGGGAGGATTGCAAGAGGGAAAGTTGAAAGATATATTAATAATTGATGTTAATCAAGAAATTCCCTGAAGTCAGAGAATCTTCAATATAAAATTTCTGTCCTGTTGTGATTTTTATCACAATATATGTGCTACTGTTCCAGTTTGCTTTTCAAAGTTTAACTTCATTATATATCTTTTTCTCCATGCATATCCTTTACTGGAAAAAATAAAGGTCAGGTGGTAATTCAAGATTCAAACTGTCCCAGAATTTGTTAAGTTCTAGGTTTTCCATGAGTTCCTTGACTTGGTAGAAAATACTCTCCTCTCCACAGAAACAATATAGCTGTCTCTATTTTTCTCCTATTTTAAGGAGAAGTTAACATTAGGATGTGAGCAGACAAAAGACATTACACTTTGACCCATTAATTTATTTACTCTGTAATTCTTACAAACCCAGAAGTTAATATGGTTCAGAATCATATCATCATAGCAATTTTTTCATTCTAGCATCACAGAATACTGTCAAGGTGTTTGTGTATGTGTGTGTGTGCACACACATGTGTCCACATGTATGTGTGTGCAATTCTCAAAGAACAGTAAATGGAGCCTGAATATATGTTGACACTGGTTGCTTAACTAGGTACTAGTTAATACACATTTCCTGGTCATTTCCCACATTTCCATAAAACTCCTCTACCCTCTAGAACTATGTTATTTAGATTACTTCAGTTTGTCATCAGATGGTTCCTAATTACCATGATACAGATGTTTATTTGGGAAATGGAGAACAACTTCCAAGGAGATCTGGCCTTAGCCATAGATTAATGGGTATTACGCTGTGAACTCTGCATTAATGAGCCTCTTGTAGGATTTCCATGTGGAAGACCCTGGTCAAGCAGAAGGAATCACATTACCACAGCAGTAAGCTGAGCTCCTTCCTCTTTTCTCCAACTTGTCTCCCTGTTTTCCATCATAAAAGCTTAAAGAAGAAGTTGTCAAGTATAGAAACCCCTTAGCTGAAGGAAAGAAAATAAGAGATGTTAAGCAAGGAAAAGCCAAATTCTCAGAAAGGGAGTTGGAAATGATTATGAAAACTCAAATAGCATCTTCGGTCACAATTCTTTAGTCATCTTTAGTCACAATTCATTTATTTGTTCATCCTATTGGTTTTCACCCTGAAAATAGTAAGCTGCTGACATATACCAAGATGGTATCTTAGATTTTTGGGAAATCAGCAATAAATAGAGTATGGTTTATGCTCTCAATGGCCATTGTGAGTTCCCTTCATTCCCCTGAATTTACCTGCTGTTCTGTGGGTTGCTCAAGTCAGCAAATTTGTGTTCCCTGGCTGCTCCTTTCAATACTAGAGGGCACAGGGGTCATTTGTCTCCAGCAGCCCCCAGCTGATGGCGGCCACTTATCAAATATCTGCTACTAGACCTGCTTTCTTAAGGAGTCTGTTGATTCAGCATTTTGTGCAATCCTTGACCCATAGCAGGAAAGAGTGTTTTAGAACCACCGCCAAGAGACTGCAATGCCAGGTAGGTCCCTCTCCAAAGGCCCTTGCTCAGAGACTTATCACAAAGATCCACAAAGAACTATCCAGACTAAACAAAGTAAACAATCCAGTCAAAAAATGGGCAAAAGAGCTAAAAAGGCATTTCTCCAAAGAGGAAATGCAAATGGTCAATAGGCATATGAAAAAAATGCTCAACTTCTCTTGTCATCAGAGAAATGCAAATCAAAACCACTATGAGATACCACCTCACCCCAGTGAGAATGGCACATATCCAAAAAAGTAGCAACAACAAATGTTGGCGGGGATGTGGAGAAAAAGGAACTCTCTTACACTGCTGGTGGGGTTGCAAGCTGGTCCAACCATTATGGAAAGCAGTATGGCGGTTCCTCAAACTACTAAGAATGGAACTTCCATATGATCCAGCAGTCCCACTCCTAGGAATATACCCAAAAGACACAAACCACTGATTCAAAAGAATACCTGCACCCCTATGTTTATAGCAGTACTATTTACACTAGGTAAGACCTGGAAACAACCTAAATGTCCAAAAACAGATGATTGGATCAGGATGATGTGGTACATATACATGATGGAATACTATTCAGCAATCAAAAAGATAAACTAGAATCATTCATAGGAACATGGATTGAGGTGGAAGGGATTATGCTCAGTGAAATAAGTCAGAAGGTGAAAGAAAAATACTAGCTGGTTTCCCCCCTAGAAGGTTTATCAGGGAACCAAATAAGGATCAAGGAAAAGAATAATAACAACAACAACAATAATAATAAAAACACAACAAAAACAAAAAGACAAGGACAAATTTGGGGGACACTTGGTGGGAAGTGGGGAGGGGGATGGTTGAGGGCAGATAAGAGCACAAGGGACTGAGGTGATGGTGCACTGGTGAAATGGTGATGGGGAATACATGGAGATACAATTGATGTCAAATATATATAAATAAAGAAGGAAAAATATCATTCAATGAAATACTTTCTAAAACAATTAGAAAAATTCACATCAGTGCTAATACTGGAATCACACCTGCCGTGATACATTATATGATGTTGTAATGAATGTTAATAGCCTTCTAATCAAAATAAAACTAGTTTTCATCTAAAAAAAATGACTTGACTTTTTAAAAAATAAACCATTTTAAATTATATATATATATATAAAACCTTACTCAAAGACACTAGAACAGATTGCTCAAACTTGAGTGCTGTAGAGATGCTTTTTAAACAACACTTAAAGTCCCGAAGTATGTGCCTGCAAACTCCTAAGTGAGAAACACTTTCTTAAAAGTGTCTGATTCCATTAAAATGTCCCTCAATTACATATGATCATAAAAATTTTATCAATCTAATATACAAAACCATCACTCCTTAGATTATCACTAAAATGAAGATGAGGGAAAAGGAGCGGGTGTAGTGATTGTGTGTGTGTGTGTGTGTGCATACACATATATATACATATACTTCTACTGTCTCCAGACTGGAACCTCCATTCACACCACATCTTTTCACTCTTAGCCACCTCCTTCCGGGGTGACTGGAAGCAAAGCACAGAACACTGGTGATGCCTTAGTGACATTTTAGTTCCCCAAATTGTCCTGTCAGGATTTGTATCCAAAGGTAGATAAACAGGGAATTGACAAAAGCTGAACTTTTTTTCTAATTCCTTCCCCATCCCAGAGGTCACAGTGATACCCAAATAGTTTAAGTCCCGAAACTACCTTAAAGTTCCCAAGTGTAATTATGGATAGCTGATGTTATCAGCTGCTTACCTAGTATCTGCTCTCCCTTTTCATTACTAAGAGATTCCCAACTTGGTTTAAAGTGACAATATTCCCAATCACATTTCCCTTTGTAGCTAAGGGTGAAGGAGGTTTTAGCTTTTTTACAACATTCTAGAGTTATGAGCCAAATCACTGGGTTGGGCTTCTGGAGTGCTCTCAAAAGAGAGTTGGTTTAGGCAGCTTTGCCCTTTCCTCTACCCTTATCTGGTATTGTAACAGGGTGGTCCCAGAAAAAGGGAAAGTTCCAAAATCCTGGTTCTGCCCTAAGTGGGTGGAGCTGAGGAGAAAAAAAAAAAATTCTGCAGAAAAGAGAGGAGGAAAAAAGGAAAATGGAAAACAGCAAGGCGACCTGGAGGAAGCACGTAAAGCAGAAAAACATGTAAAAAAACTGCGCTTGGTTTTTGGTCTTAAACTGGTTAAAACAAATGTGAGTGAGAGACCCTTGGGGAGGTTAACAATGGCAGCTGTCATCTTAATTTTAATTTTACTCTTTTCCTCCCAAATTTGTCTAACTCTTTCTAACCCTTTTCTATGGGTCTCTACTAAAAAGTCCTTTAAATGTGTGGCAGGTTTTTAAGCCTTGCTTTGGGCCAATCCTATTTGACTAAACTTTTACCCTCAAGGAGATGGGTAACTTTAAAGGCTTAACTTAGTAACTATATTCTTTATTCTTTCTTTATTGTACCCTAGTTGCATTAAAGTTCCTTTCCATTAAAGGTTTTGTATGTTTGTCTTAATGCGGCGGATGGCAGAACCCATTCAGAGAGGGCAGGCTTGGGGGTTCTGGGGTGCTCCTCTCCCTGCCCTATAACAGTATGTGAAGGCTATAGAAGAAGTGGAACCACCACCAAATACTAGGAGACAGCTGTGAGCCAGAAAGCCACGTATTGGGGGTGCAGCGAGGCTGGGAAGAACATCGGTCCCTGGTGACCCCATAGGTTCTTTTCTGTAGGATCCCCAATTCCCTGCCTCCAGATTTTATTTCTGCAAGTAAAACAAACATGGAATTTGTCTAAACCACAGTGTTAAAAGGTTTCAATTATAATCAGATACACTCTCTGATATACTACTTAACAGTACGTGCTATCCTTGCAATGGTATTTCAAGTAACATTTCTATGAGATTATTCTGAAAGTGTGTTGAGTCTTCTCTCCTTTGAGACTTTCAAGTATTTTAAAAGAATTGTTATTTTTTCTTATCTATCAAAATTTAAAAGTCTATGTTTCCTATCTCACAATTTTATTGACATAAAGTAGAATTCATAGCTTAATATTTCTAAAGTGGTTCATACTGCTTTGTGGGTTTGTCTTAAAGTTCTCCAGAGACAGAACAAATAGGATATGTACATAGAGATTTAATATAAGGAATTGAGTCATGCAACTTTGGAAGCTGACAAGTTCCAAACTGGCAGATGGAGACCCAGGAGAGCTGACAGTGCAGCTCTAGTCCAAAGAACCAAAGAACAGTAAAGTGGAGAAGTTCCTCTTGCTCAAAACTAGGTCATTTTTCCTATTCAGACTTTCAACTGATTGGATGAAACCTACCACACTGTGGGGGAAAACCTGTTTATTCAAAGTCCACCAATTTGAATGTTAATTCACCCCAAATACCTTCCAAACTGACATGTCAAAACAACCATGACTGGTATATTTATTTGTAGAGCTGACTAACTCTGGCATGTGGATTTGTTAATCCCTGTGTTATTTGTTTTTTCATTTTATGAATGAAAAAGAGATACAAAATGCATAGTGACCTCAACAAAAAACAATCATATTACTCTTGACTTTAAGGAAAAATCATGATATATGGAAGTTCCAGTAAGAGCTGCATTTGTTGAAATTCCTATTACCTTTCAACCTTGCAGTGACCAGAATTTGCCTTTACATTGTTACTGAGAGTAAGCTCACCCATTTTGAAATAAAGTAGGGAGCCGTAGGGTTTAATTAAGTGCTTTAGTCTGTCATTCTAATTTTGTCATTTAATATCATCATGCACATTTTTCTTCCTCTTCAAAATAATTTAAAATATCAAATATCCTGGGGGTTGTTATCATTAGTGTACCTTTAACATAAACTCTAACTGGTCTACTCAAAAAAATAGAATCATCTACCAAGCTCTTCATTTGGGACATCCCACCCCCCCTCAAAAAAAAAGGGGAAAGATACTGAAGTAAGATGTAAGATTAGTATACAAAAATTACCCACATACTTTTATATATTTAGTGGGATGGGCTATATATTTGGTTCTAATATTTTTAGTGGTCAAAAGAAAGTGAGAATCTCAATCATTTACAGGATTAGAATGTTTCATCAGGGCCTCCCTGGTGGTGCAGTGGGTTAAGCAACGCACTATGAAGCAGACTGCAGTCACTGCAGCATGAGTTCGATCCCTGCTGCCAGTCAGGGTGGGGACCCACATGGCGCTGCTGTGCCCACTGCTCCCCTCAGCAGTGATTTTCTGTCGATCTGCCTATTCTGCTCCCCACTCTGTCTCTGGTGAATCCTCTCACCTCTCACACCTCTGGCCTGTACCCCAGCACTTGTATGCATAAATAAATAAATCTTTAAAAAATAGTTTCATCAGCTAATATAAAAGGAAAACTATTGTTCTAGAGAAGAGTTTTCCTTAATTTTGAGTCTCCTATCTACAAAAGAGATATAAGAATATCTCTTATATCATGAACATGTACATGCATGACTTCTACATCAATGTTTATAATAGGGTATCTTAATGGAAGCTAATTCTTCAAAAAAAAAAAAATCTACAAGGGCACAAAATATCCAGTCTTAGTATGTCACCCCTGTAACTTATGTAAAAGCAAAACCTGTGCTCTAGAGTCATGGTTTCGAACCTTTCATCTTGGCTACTTTTGAAATTCTGAGATGTTCCTCCAGATACCCTGGTTGGGGAGGTCGGGTAGGGAAGGGCTGAATCTGAAGCATCTGGGATCTTGTTATCATCTATTTATCTCTTTTCTTTTTAATGCATTTATAGATTCAGTTTACTTATATTTTTATTAAGGGTTTTATGTCCATAGTAATGAAGAATGTCAGTCTACAGTTTCCTTTGTAATCACTTTGTCTGAATGAATTGGCATTATAAAATGAATTGGAATGTGTTCCCTTCTCTTTTTCTGGAAGAGTATATAGAGTTAGTGTTATTTCTTTCATATATTTGACCAGACTCCCTATTGATATTGCCTCATATTTACCACTTCTTTATCTAAGTCTCATCAATCCAAGGTTGACAGATAACACACAGAATCCCCAAAATTCAAAATTCAATTAAATTTTAAATAAATAGCACATAGTTTTATAATATATTTGTTCCATGCAATATTTGAGACATATTAAAATATTATGCATTGTTTAATCTGAAATTCAAATTTAAGAGAATTAAAAACATTTTTCAGATAAAAACTTGCATGTAAATGTTTATAGCAGTGTTATTCTTAGTAACCAAACAGTGGGAAAAACCCAAATGTCCATCAACTAATAATGCACAAACAAAATGTGGTATATTTACACAATGTAATTTTATGAGTCATAAAAAGGAATGAAGGACTGATTCCTAGTATAACATAAATAAACCTTAAAAATATGATACTAAGGTAGAAGAAGACAGACATAAAAGACCACATATTACATAATTCCATTTGCATGAGATATCCAGAATAAGCAAATTCATGAAGACAGAAAGCAGGTTAGTGTTGGCAGAGGCTGGAGTAACAGGTTGGGGGTAGGGTGTGATTACTCATGGGTTAAGGGTAATGAAATATTCTGGAATTAAATAGTGATGATACAAAACTTCATGAATACTAAAACTATTTTTTAAAGGATGAATTGTGTAGTATGTGAATTACATTTCAATAAAAATATATGTAGTAAAAAATTTAACTGGGTACCATCATTTAGTATCTACTAAATCTATGTGCATTCTGCTTGGTAAAACCTAGGTTGCATACCTCTGTATCTGTGCTGAAAAAGGGTCTGGAAATGTTGCTTTGGGAATCATAACGTGGAAATCTATCAAAATGCAGAAAGGATGTTTGAGACATACTGATTAGCCTCAAAACACAGATATTAAGCCAAGTTAAGGTGTATTTTTGGTCATCTTTGTACGACTATAAAGAAGTAATTTATCACAATTAACAAAGCCACAACTGCAGAAAAGTCCACAAATCAGAAATTCTCAAATAGTGGTTCTAGACCAGTTACATCTATGTTACCTGGGAACTTTGATAGAAAAGAAAGAGGATCATGCACCATCCTGATCTCCTAAATCAGAAACTCTAAAATCAGGGTCAGCACTCTTTATTTTAATGAACTCTCCAGGTGATTCTGATGTAGGCTGATGTTTGAAAAGCACTGGTATGGGTCCGAAGTCAAGGATTCTTCAATGGAATTTTAAGTAAAAAGGGGAGAGGGGGATAGAAAAGGATAGATAGATTAAATGAGACATATCACCTTTTTTAGGGGACAAAATGAAATTGTAACAGGGCAGTCCCCAAAAAAGGAGAAAGTTCCAAAATCCTGGTCCCGCCCTAATTAAGTAAAGCTGAGCAGGGATAAGAAGATTCTGCAAAAAGGAAAAAGAGGACAAAAAAAAGAGAGGGAAAAAAAAGCAGGAAACTGCTGGTGGGAATGCAAGCTGGTCCAACCATTATGGAAAGCAGTATGGCGGTTCCTCAATCTACTAAAATGGAACTTCCATAGGATCCAGCAATCCC
>JAGFMF010011606.1:9402368-9455159 GCA_019455555.1 Galemys pyrenaicus | reverse complement strand
TGAGGTGATGGTGCACTGGTGAGATGGTGATGGGGAATACATGGGGATTACAATTAATGGCAAGTATATGTAAATTTTAAAATATTTTAATAAAAACAAGGAAAAAAAATGAAAAGATGAATTAAAAAAAAGCAGGGAAAAAAAGCAGCAAGGAAATGTAAAAGAGGCACGTAGAGCAGAGGGACATGTGAAGAAACTGTGCTTACTTTTTAGTCTTAAACTAGTTAAAACAGATGTGGGTGAGAGACTTGTAAAAAAATTAACAATGGCAGCTTTCATCTTAATTTTAATTTTGCTCTTTTCCTCCTGGATTTGTCTCTTTCTGACCCTTTTCTATGGGTCTCGACTAAAAGGTCCTTTAAACTTGTGGCAGGCTTTTGGGCCTAGCTTTAAGCCAATCCTATTTAGCTAAACTTTTACCCTCAAAAAAATAAGTAACTTTAAATGTTTAACTTAATAACTATATTCTTGGTCCTTCTATATTGTACCCTAATTGTATTAAAGTTCCTTTCCATTAAAAATCTTGTATGTTTGTCTTAATACGGCAAATAACAAAACCCATTCAGAGAGGGCAGGTTTAGGAGTTCTAAAGTGCTCCTCTCCCTGCCCTATAACAAAATCTTAGCGTCTAAGGACATGCACTTGGGTGAAAAACCATAACAAACCATAAGGACATTATTAGTACAAAGTCAAGAGCATAGGGGCCTCCTCCCTGGTGGTGCAGTGGGTTAAGCAATGCACTATGAAGCAAACTGCAGCCACTGTAGCATGAGTTTCATCCCTGCCGCTGGCTGGGAAGCTGGCTGGGAAGGTGACCCACATGGCGCAGCAGACCTCTCCTGCCTCACCCACTGCTCCCCTCAGCAGTGTACTTCCGTTAATCTGCCTGTTCTGCTCCCTGCTCTGTCTCTGGTGAATCCTCTCACCACCACCCACCACACCTCTGGCCTGTACCCCAGTGCTTGTATGCATAAATAAATAAATCTTAAAAAAAAAAAAGTCAAGAGCATGGTTACTTTTGGAGAAATGTAAGAGGTTATGAATTTGCTTATATCAGAGCATGTGGAAGAACCCCCAGAGCTGGCAATATTCTATTTCTTTACCTGGGCTGTTGATTACAAAGGTGTTTTGGCTGATAATACTTCACTAACCATGTATTTGCTTTGTGAGGCTTCTTACACATATTTTTGTTTTATTTTATAATAAAAAGTTATAAAAAATTACTATTGATTGCATGACATTGTTCAAATCTCTTGGGCCTTAGCTTCTTTGCCTGAGCTGTGTTGATATAGCTTCCGCTCACTCTGGAATTTTGCTTTACAACCCAAATAATGTTGACCTTATAGTTGTTATTTGTCATGGTTATGGGAATGACTACATGCATTATAGTTCTCCAAGCCAATACTTAAATCATGTCTGGGGAGTAGAGGGAGTAGAGAAGACTGACTTAATTTTGACAATAATTGCCTTGACACTCCCATTTTGTCTTTACAACTGCCTGAAAGTTGTACTTTCTCACCAGGAGTCCATCAAGGAAGAGAGGAAGGTGTTAAGGTGGGATCCTCTGAGGCAATAAGACCTTGTTCTTCCTTTCCTTTAGGAAGATATATGTCTATAATCACTATCTCACTATACTGCTCATGCCTGGGATTATCACACAGGCAAAATCTGCAGAGACTGTTATCTAAGTCAAGGTTTGGAGATTTCTTTCAGCCTAAATAAAGGGACAATACTAAAAAATATTATATATCAATTACACCTGCTTTTAAAAGGGGCCAAGGCAGTTTGCGTGATATCACAGAGCAAGGTCAGATCTCACTGATGACTGAATGAGTTGTTGATGTGGAGCGCTCAGCAGAAGGGCTGAACAAGGCAGAGGTCATTAGAAACTTAATGGAATGATTTTAGCCCTCACTACCAGTGATCTGGCTGGATCTCTGTGGTCACAAGGCAGAGGGATGTGTGCTTATGATTCTTGGGGTTTTGAGTGTAATTATGAGAGAGCCTAAAACAATTCACTCAGCTTTAGATCATGTCTTTCCCTTAATTCTCTTTCTTCCTCCTTTACATGAATATTTATCCTTTGGATAAATAAGTATTTTAATGTCTTTGCTTTCTGTTTATTTTATCAGCCTGTGATTAGCAATTAAAAAAATAGCTTCCCTCCCAAATGTGTCCATTGTAGGTACTTTGAGAAAGACTGAAATAGACTACATTACAGTAAAAAATTTGTTCATTGAAAGTCCTTATAAAGAGTGAAACACAAGAGAATGGAGAATGGAAAAAATACTTGCAACACATGAAAACCAACAAAGAACTTGTATCTAAACTACATACAGAATTGATTCAAATTAAGTAGAAAAATGAATCAAAACTTGAACAATCACATCATAGAAAAGAAATCCTAATGAGCAATAACCATATGGAAAGGGTTCAATTCATTTAGGAAATGAAAATTAAAATCACAAGGAAAAGCACATGGTCATCACAGGAACAAAACTTTTGTCTCTCAATTTTGAATGCTAGTTGAAGGTATTTCATATGAAGTTGAAGAGTTTCATATGAAGCTCTCATATAATGCTCTTCAGAGGGTAAAAATGATAAAATCAACTTGGAAAACTTTTGGACAGTATGAGATCTACCAAAGTTTGATATACACCTGCCCATGAGGCAGACATGGGCAAACCCACTCTCAGACATGCCACAGATAATTGCCATGAAAAGTCGACTGACAGGTGGAAGAGTTTCCCCTTATTTGTAGTAACTCCTAAATTGAACAAATCCGATGCACCACCCATCATCTGAAGAATGGACAAGTCCTGGCATATTCACACTGTGGAACACTAAACAGCAATGCAAACAATCCAGCCTCACACAACACTGATGAATCTCTCAGACACACACACAGTTGTCATGAGATTTCATCATGGTTCCCCCATGAGAGCACAGGATGTTCAGTGGATGAATTGGTCAATAAACACATATATCTTGGTGACAGAAGATTGTCTTTTTTTTTTTTAAAGATTTATTTTTATTTATACATATAAGAGCTGGGGTACATGCCAGAGTACAGGGCAGAGTACAGGGCAGTGAGAGGATTCACCAGAGACAGAGCGGGGAGCAGAACAGGCAGATGGACTGAAACATACTACTAAGGGGAGCAGCGAGTGAGGCAGGAGAGGTCTGCTATGCCATGTGGGTCCCCAGCCTGGCCGGCAGCAGGAATCGAACTCGTGCTGCAGTGACTGTGGTTTGCTTCATAGTGCGTTGCTTAACCCACTGCGCCACCAGGAAGGCCCAGAACATTGTCTTTTAGAGCATCAGCTCTGCTTAGAGCTGAGGTGTCATGGACCGGAGGTAGATATTGAAGTCATTGAGGTCTGGGCCAGGGGAAATTTCAGATTCTGGCTTATAATCAATAGCATGGAAGTCAGAGGCTAAGACCAGTTTCCAGGCCACTAGAGCCCCCTGCTGGAGTCCTCGCGCTGGTGCCTCAGGGCTAGAAGTAGAGACAAGATTCTGCTATTGGAATTCCCAAAGGACGGGCAGAGGGGAGCTACAGGAACCTAAGACCCTGGGACCATGGTACCCACAGAAGCGGAGGCCCCGAGCTCCGTATCACAGACTGGGTCTTCCTGGTGATTACTGTTGCTACTGCTGCGATTTCCACTGCTGACAATATTTGGTCGTGTATTTTTGAGTCACATCTGCATTTTGTGCTTGCCAGGACTGAGTTTGTTAGCTAGGTCCCCTTATTCTTTGTAAGCTGGGTGCCTGGTTCTCTCAAAGTGTTTCTCTAATTCTTATCATTGTTCCCACCTAAGCACCCCTGGCACTGCCTCCTTCAGGGGCCTGTAAGTTCCTGAAGCTCTCACACCCTTCGCTTCTGTTCAGTTCCCTCCCCAGGTTCTTATAGGCGAATTTGGTTTATTGCACTGTGTTTTGAGTTCTTCACTAGAGACAAAGGGTTAAAAAAATACTTTCTCATCCCTTACTTGTCAACCAACAGTACCTAATCTTTAACCTCAATTCTTCTACCTCCTCCATGATCTCTCTCCCCCGCAACTTCTACCTCCCCTTCATGCTGGCTCCTTTTGTTTCATGGAATTGCACCCCACAAACCCTGTCACCCTCCTGGTCTCCAAATCTCTGTTCATCCCTTAATATCGAGCTCTACAACCACTAACCCAAGGCAATGCCTTCCCCTTGCTCCCCTGGGTCTGGATAAAGTGCCACTCTGTGTTCACGTGGTCAAGCAGGCCATGTCCGTACTTGTGGCAACCCCAACGCAGCAGGCACACCACGTGAATCTGACAGCTGGTTGACTGAACAGTCAATTACTGAGCAATGAAGATAATAACTCAGAATTGGTCCATTTTGCTTTGGGTGGGCACAAGGATAAAAGTAGGAGACTATGTTATGGACTTGGGCGCTCTAACCATGCTTTGCTCTTTGTCTGATTGTAATAGGGTTGTTTTTAAAAAAGGGGAAAATTTTAGAATTATGGTTTTGTTTTAAGTGGGTAAAGTTAAGTAGGGAAAGAAGATTTTGCAGAGAGGATAGAAGGAAGGGAAGAAGAAGGAAGCAGGATGGAAAGCAACAAAAAAACCTGGAGGAGGCATGTGAAGCAGAGCCACATGTGAAAAAACTACGCTTACTTTTTAATCTTAAACTGGTTAAAACAGATGTGGGTGAAAAAGCCGTGGGAAAGTTGACAATGGCAGCTTTCATCTTAACTTTAATTTTACTCTTTTCCTCCCAAATTTATCTAACTCTTTCTAACCCTTTTCTATAAGTCTCTACTAAAAAATCCTTTAAACGTATAGCAGACTTTTGGGACTTACTTTAAGCCAATCCTATTTAACTAAACTTTTACCCTCAAGGAAATGGGTAACTTTATTTATTTATTTTTTTAAAGATTTATTTATTTATTTATGTATACAAGAGCTGGGTACAGGCCAGAGTACAGGGAGGTGAGAGGATTCACCAAAGACAGAGCGGGGAACAAAACAGGCAGACTGACTGAAACACACTGCTGAGGGGAGCAGCGGGCGAGGCAGGAGAGGTCTGCTAGTCCATGTGGGTCCCCAGCCTGGCCGGCAGCAGGGATCGAACTCGTGCTACAGTGGCTGTGGTTTGCTTCATAGTACGTTGCTTTACCCACTGCGCCACCAGGGAGGCCCAATGGGTAACTTTAAATACTTAACTAAATAACTATGTTCTTTATCCTTTCAATATTATGCCCTAATTGTATTAAAAACTCCTTTCCATTAATGTAGCAAATGACAAAACCCATTCAGAGAGGGCAGGCTTAAAAGTTCTAGGGTGCACCTCTCCCTACCCTGTAACATGATGACATGAATGATGATGCATTAGTCTCATAGACAAGCAAGCTTTTGTCATTCTCCATATATTTTGTTGTTCTCTTCTCTACGAATTCCCCCCACTTCGAGCACTGCACATCTTACTGGAAGGATACGTAAATCCTTGAGGTCCCACCAAGGGCCTCGCCTGGTGGTCCCACTACAGAGAAAAGCTTTAAATTTGGCTTACAAACCTGATGTGGGAAAAGGGTTCCATTTACCAACCAAGCACTCAAACATAAAAAGTTCTACTTAATTACAAGAAGGAGAGTTAATTTTCAGTTGTCTCCCCTGTGTTTCTCGGGGTGTTGCAGACTGCTGCTTTTCGTAGCTCCTATCTGTGAGTGACTCACTGTTGAGAATAAACATCTCTCTAACTCAAGAACAGAATGAAGATGAATAGTCTGCTGTAAATCCTGTTGCTTCACAGTTTGAAAGCTTGTTTTGCACAGATGTTAATACAAATGTGTGGCTTTAAAACAATTCTTCCATTACTCCGATGTTCTGTTCCAATATCCCCCATGGAGGGTTTTTGTCTATTGTATTACTCAACTCTCTTAACACCAATTCTCACCAGACGGTGAGAAATATGGTGCACCCTTTATTATGCCAGAACACAGGGAGAGGACAACCTTCCTTTTGAGTTAGAAAAGGAGGATCACATTTGTGAGGGGGGAAGTTTATATATCAATATTTATAAATCCTATATTTTTACACCACTAATTATATCTATGGCAGTGTATCAGAGATGTGTTATGTGCAGCTACTATATTAGGATGCTGTGTGACAGTGAGTAAAGGCAGTTTCCAGGTCCCAAACTGTAATAATCCAGTCAGGGTTAGACTTGACTACCAGGGAATGCTATGACTTATTGTTTTTAACCAGTCTTCACCAATTTCACATTTTGATGCATCACTTGCGTGAGCATTCTTGTGCTTATGAAAACATCAAGTTAAATTTCTGTCCTTTTGCTGAGGCAGCAATGATTCATGAGACCTTTTCCTGAGGTCTACAGAAGAGCAGTTACAACAATGTGGCACTGATGTGATTAGTGGCACGATGTTTGTGGTCAGGTGACCAAGCTGTCATGTGACTACAATGGAGCTATACATGGGGATTTACAATTATCACATTCTCTGAACACTGGTTGATATAAAATGAAAGGTCATTTTCTCATCTGAGCTCTTTCAAGAACCCTGAATGGGAAGCACAGGTTGGAGACAGTTTCATAGTTTAAAATAACAGAGTGAGAAGAACTGGGAGTTCTCAGTGCCAACCCATGGTTGAGGAGGGAAGAGAGAAAAGGCCAGGGTGTTGTGTGGGATGAAATGGCCAGGAAACCACCCTCAGTGGTGGGGTTGGCAAAAGATGATCTCTGCAACTCAACTGCTGATAGCTTGTGTGGCTGTGATGAAGGACCCTTCTTCCCCAGCGTCTTTCAGTAAAGTCTGCCACTCACACCATGACTTGTATGAACAGGTTTTGAGTCATGGGGTGGACAGAATAATGGCCCCAAGGTTGCCCTAATTTCTGGCACCTGCCATTATTTTAGATGACCTGACAGATGCTATTACCTTAAGAGTCTTGAGGGGAAGAGATTTTCCTGGATTATCTGGGTGGGCCCAATGTAATCACAAGGATCCATAAAAGTGGAGGAGGCAGAGAGGAAGATGATTGCGGAAGACAGGCACAGAGAGATGCAACATTGCTGACTGATTCTAGGAGCTGGGAAAGAAATAGCTCTCCCCTGGAGTCTTCAGAGTGGAAAGTAGTTCCTGTCAACACCTAAACTTTAGTCCTGTGAGAACTGTGTCAGACCTCCAGAACTGAGAAAAAATGTATACCTTTAAGCCACCAAATTTATGGTAATTTGTTACAGCAGCAATAGAAAACTCATACTGGGTGTAAATCAAGGAGAGGAGTTGAGTGCAGAGACAGGAAAATGAAGTATGATTTAGGGACAATTGTTAGACCAGATGGTTGCTGGGGGGATATGATAGAATTTAAAGTCAGAAAGGTCAGTTTGATTCAGGCTGTGGGGAGTCTTAAATGAGAGATTAATGAGTTTAGACCTGCTCTTTGGGTCATGGAAAGCCACTGACAGGCCCAAGTGTGGGGTGATGTAAGGAGCAGAATTTCTCATGGAGGCCATGAGAGCTAAGGGACCGAGGGCACAGGGCTCTGTGAGGGCGCCCAGTGCTGACTTGGAGGCTCGGAGAAGTGGGGGCCTGTGTGCTCGCCCAGGGTTTTCTACTGTGCACAGGGCACCCTGTGCTTCCTGTTTTGTTTTCTGGGCTTCCACTTCAGATTGCAATTGATCAAGGGATTTAGTATCTTAAATAATAAAATGAAATCAGTGAATGATCACTTTTTGCCATACAGAGAGGTTTAGTGGGAGCACAGGGAATTATTTCCAGGGAATCTCCACACCCAGAGTGGGACTTCCTGGGTGTGGCTGGGAGGAATGGGCAAGGGGAGTGGAGGAGGCCATCTGTTAGGTGATCCTAAGTTGTGAATGGTGATCTTTTGAGCATGAAGGGAAGGACCTGGATATGAAAGACAAGTCCCAAGCATCAACATGTCTAGGGGACTCTGAAGAGGAGAAACAATGGTGCCTCATCCCTCCCCATCAGCAGATGCCATGATGCTTCCCATGGTCAGGCATTCATCAGGCATTGGGAGGGAAATCTACCCAAAGCTAGATCTGCTTCCATCTCAGCAAGTGATAGAGCCCCAGCATAAAGGAGAGTCACATTAGCGACCCCAAGGTGGCTCACTGCCGATGCAGAGAACTCCTTCCTGGGAAGGTCCAGTCTTGGGTTGACAAAGCAAGAAAATGAATGAAGTGATAGAGCAGAAAGCAGCGACCTGGATGGATTTGGGCTACTGCCAATGACCCAGGAGGAATTACAGCCCAGTCGATTGACCTCTTCATGACCCTGCTTCCAGGAAACTTGTAAAATCATAAACCAAACAGCTCTGTGAGGCCTCAAAATGCATGTTTAGGACCTGTGGTTCTCTAAGCATGCCTCTCAGTTGTCAGGGTATTATTACTTAAACGGGAACATTGTAATTACTTTTGCATTATTACAATACACAAAGTAATTTAAGCAGTAAAAAGGCTTTGATAAATTAGTAGTTCTTTTGATTCCTACAGTTTTGCAGCTTATGTTCAAAGACATCTTTTAAATGTTTTCAAATTCATGGAAAAGCTGCTCTATAGCTCTTTCTTATCCAGATTTTCTTCTTTCTGGCTCAAACCTCTATATCTCGCTGCTTTCCGGACCCACCCCTCATCTCCAGGTCAACTTTTCAAAACTGAGCCTCATCGCCTTTCACTCCCAGCTTGTTATTCCTCCTATATTTTTTCTATCTCCACAAGTGGCCCTTACTCCTATCTCATCATCCAAGTTCAAAGTTTTAGGAGTTATCCTCAGTCTCCTCTTTTTTTTTTTTTTTTTGTTCCTGTCTTCCACCATCACCCTTGACATTCAGCTCGCACCATCAGCACCACCATGACAATAATAACAATGGAGCCATTTTTGAGTATCCATTATATTTTAGGCACCTCAGACACATTACAGCTAATCCTTATAAATCCTGTAAAATTTGCATTATTCTTTTTGATTTATTATGTAAAGACTCTGAGATTCAGAGATAACATTTCAACAAAGTCCACCTGCTGGTAGGTGGTAGTGGGGTCAGAATTTGAACCCACATCATCTGATTCTAAAGCATATGCATTTTATACTACTTAGGGATACAGCCAATACATCACCAACAGTAATGCCAAATTTTCCTTTTAAATATTATCAAAATCCCCCTACTTGTCTCTATCTGCAGGGTTTATCATGCCCTTAGTTTAGGTTTCCATTAGTTGGATACCAGGGTTGATGGCCCAGCTTCCTCAGTGTTTCCCCTGCCTCTCCAGTCCTGCTGCATTCTCAGTGACTCTCTCCAGTGGTGCACGAATACAGTCCTGCTCACCCTAACCTACTAAGTCAGAATCTACAAGCCTATACGTCAGTCTTGGTAATAAGTACACCCTCCTCCCCTCACCCCTACTGCCCCAAACATTGATTCTTATGATCAGCTTCTACAGCCAAAGATTCCTAAGAAGGGAAGCCTCTGCTGAAAACCTTCAGTGGCCCTAGTCCCACACAGAATAATTTGAATACTCCTTAACTTAACATACAAAGGCCTTATGTCATCTCATCATTTCTAATCACACTGGCCTATCAAAGTCACTCAGTAAATTGGTGCATGATGTGGTAGGTAAAATTATGGACCCCAAAGATGTCTATACCCTAACCCCCAAAACCTGTGAATATGTTGCCTTGCATGGCAAAGGGGATTTGTGAATGAGAGATGTGATAAGGTTATGGGCCTTGAGATGGGGAGTCTCCTGGATTATTCAGGTGGGCCCAATTTAAGCACATGAATTATTAAACATGATAGTCTTTTTTCTGACTGTGATCAGAGCAAGATATGACAACAGAAGAAGGTCAGAGAGAGGTGATGTGAGCAAGACTTGACCTGCCATTCCTGGTTTTACAGATGGAGGAAGAGGACATGAGTAAGGAATGTGACTGTGCATAGAAAAAGTCAAAGAACAAATTCTCCCCTACAGCTTCCAGAAAGGAATGCAGCCTTTCCCACACTGTGATTTTAGCTCATTGGACGTCTGACTTCCAGAACTATAAGATAATAAGTCTATGTTATTTATGCTGCTATGTTGAGGATAATTTTTTTACAGAAGGAATGGAAAGTACACAATTTGACAAAGGTGACCTGCTTTTGTGTTCTTCTTGCATACCACTTACTCTGCCTGGAATACTGTGCCAGGTCCACTAGGAAAACTCCTACTCTCAAATTGACACATTCAGATAGGCATTGAAAAACAGTTCCTTTACCTCCCATGGTACTCAATATTTTTTCGTGATCAGTGCTAACATCACCTTGTATTGTATTTATTTACATATCTAGAGATTTCCCACTCACGTCAGGGCTAAGATCTTCTCTTGCTCATTTTGTCTCCTGACTGGCATAGTAGTAGGGATTTAGTCAGTTTACCAAAAGTACTTGCTTGGTAATAACTGGAGACACTAAAGGAATTACACTGTAGAAGCACTTCATATGAATCAGTGTTGAATTCTTAATAAAATGCCAAGGTATTAAATATCAAGGGTAATGATTTCAAAGATTAGTCTGTTTGAGACTGGCAATCTATGTTTACCACTTATATTTAATTACTTTCTTTTAAAATCAGATTATTTTTATTTTCTTGATATAGAAAGAATTTGTACTCCAGGCAGGAAAGATAGAAGAAACAATTACCTTGATTAAAAACAAATTCTCTAGCCAATATCATTATTAAAACTGAGTTTATGCATCTTCCCAGGGACTTGATTCTCATTAGTTCCCTTATTCTATAAACATGGGGAGAAGTTGGGAGCTTTGCCAAGTTTTCTGAGTCATAAGAGAAAGCCCTTGGAAGCTAGGAAATCACCAGTCAGACCTTAGGGAAGAAATCAGATATTTCCAGAAAGGATCCTGGGGTTTTGTTTGCTGACTTGACCCCTCCTGGCCTCTTAGTGTCAAAAGAAGTCCAGTACCCTGTCCTACACTTGCCTCTGGACACAGGAGAGGAACTAGGATGTGGCCTTCAAGGTGTCACCTGGGGTTAAGCCCCTAGGGAGCTATTAATGTTGACTTTGCTGAGTTGCTTGTCCTTGACCTTGGATGCACATTAGAATCACCTGGAGAGTTAATAACACATTCCTGCTGAAGTCTATCAAGTGGTCTGTGGTAGGAACATGGAAACTGGTATTTTTTTAAGCACTCAAATGATTGTGATGTGCAGAAAGGGTTTTGGTTCTCAGCAGGCAATGATTTTCAAATTTCAGTTGGAATAAGAATTACCTATGGTGCATTAGGGACCAGAAGGGCAGGCCCCCAATGGTAAGCAGCCCTTGGGTAAAGCCGGGGAATTTTCTGGTTTAACCTACAACGTTAATGAGTCTGGGGCAGCCCCACAGCCCAAAGCCCTTTCCGGGGGGTACTGTCAGCAGCTGCCATCTTGGGATTCCAGGCCTGCCATTATTGAGACCAGGATATTGTCTCAGAAGCAGAAACTCTAACCAGAGATGTGGGCCCCTAAAATAAAAGCTATGGTAGCTTGAAAGTGCCAATTTGTCTACACTGTGCTGACACACCAAGAGGGATGGAAAAGGCTGAGAGTATTTTCATGGTGTGTCTACAGAACACACCCCTCCTTTCCCACCAAATGACAGTAGCTTAGCTGATCAGGCCTTCATGGAGTCCTCCCTCCCCTGTCACCACCTCCTGTGATAACACACTCACATCTTAGGTTTCAGAGTTCAATGAAAACACACACATGAATACCCACCACGCACTGCAAAAAATCAAGTTGCTTTAGATTCACCCAGCTTCTGTTCATCTGGTTTTTAATTCACTCACCTTTAATTTTATAACTTTTTAAACACAATTTTACTGGCATTCATATACTGGAGATTTTGAGTTTTTCACAGTGACAGAAGGCTGCTCCAGTGGGTCAGCTCTGTTTGATAGTCTATGGTCTCATTTGGGACTATTTATATAGGTCATCTCATTTGATCAAGGACAAAAGAACATCTCCTTACATGAGGCAGGAGAACAGAGTTCCCTGCCTCTCACACTTATTTTCCCCAGCCCCTTGGATGCAAGATGGTGTAGAATGAGTCAAATCACCTTATCAGTTGAGAGGTTTGAACACGCCCTGTAGATATGCATCTGACAGAGCAGATGGAGACAATAACATGGGGTGGGCCATCTTTACATCAGCTCTGCTCCTGAGAATTCTGGGGGTGGGGGGCAGACAGCAGGGGCCTGGGGACCTCTGTGATCAAGCTCAGTAAGTAAGTTTGCTAAGATCCAAGGGACTGGACTAACCTGTTTTTTGTATTTCCTCCAAAGGCTCTGAATGTTGGACAGAAGTGGCCTTGGCTGGTGGTGGTGCTAGAGGGAAAAATAATCCTAAATAAATTACACAAATAAATTTATAAACTCCAGCCCCCACTCCAAACCACCAATATTCCAGAACCACAAATCCAATAAAATAATTATCAAAGAGTGGATCACTGGGACCTAAGGGTAAAGTTAAACAGCCACACTAGATATAAAACCAGACATGTGGGCCTTAAAGGTTCTCTTCGTTCGGAGCCAGCTCTCAACACGCAGCTGGATTCCAATTCAGAAGATCTGGTAGAATATTTATGGATTTATATCCCTCTCTTCTCCTTGTGTTATTACTACTTTATTTCCCCTTCTTTTATAAAAATAAAACCCTTTTTTAACCTTTGTCATATGTGCCTACAATTAATGCTTATTATAAATGCCTTTCAAGCACATGGATAAAAACGCTGTCAGGCAAACCCATTTTATGTTAAGGTTGCCCTGTACAGTGGGGCTCACAGGCTTCAAACGGTTGATAAGGGTGTCCCAGCCCATTAGCCCTAACCTGACCCATGGTGAGTGGTTCTACTTCGGTCCTTGCAGGTCACTGCACCTACAGCTACAACGACAGGACATACCCTGCTCATCTCCACAAAAGGCTGTCAAATGTTAGGCGCTGTGACACCAGAATAGTATTGCTGGTATATCTGGAATCAATACAAGTTCTAGGAAATCTGAAAATGACTAATTGTTCCTCGGAATCCACTTCACCAGCTCATTGCCACTCCCTGGGAGTCAATCTGATAAAGATGAATCCTGACTCTTCCACTCTAGAATCTTACTGGCTACAAATTACCTGCACACTGTGGGAGCAATAGAAAAACTATAGAAAGACGGGCTTGAAGTCATTTCCGCAAATGCTTGCTGGAATCTCATCTGCATTCAAATTCTCCTACTGTGTCTCACACAATACTTGTTGTACTTGTTAATTCTTGAGGTTGGTTTGGAAGTTCTATAGAGGAGGGGTGACCACTCTGACATGGCCACGTGATATAATCTGTACTGCTGATACCCTAGCACAGTCACTAAAATACCTTCATTGTTTAGAAAGGGAGGAGGTTCATTCTTTCTTCCAAATGTATCATTCTCTATAACTCCATCCCCAAAAGGAAAAGTGCTGAATTTTCAGTGTGACTTGAACTGGCTAAGACCAGAGACCAGGCTTATCTTGATGGATTTCCAGCACCTACCAAAGCACTTTGCTCTGACTGGGCTCTTGTGAATGTTAATTGAATAAGAAAATTAATCCACTAAAGACACGCTGGCTTGGCTCGTTTAAGACTTACTTAGTTCTATTCAAATTTAATTGTGCTTCTGTGGTTTCACAACCTACATTTAGAGGTGAGAGTTTGAGGCACGCCCTAGATTCCACCAATAATGCAAAGCTTCTGTGAGGCATTAATGAAGAGGGAAACAGTGACTAAAATCTCTGAGTGGCAGAGATTATGCAAACAATTCTAACAAAATAAAGGTACATTTAAGAGGCTCCATACTTTGTGAGGCCCCTGAGATTCCCTGGCCCCGGCATTATGTGTTACTTGGAATTGTGTTTTCCTGTTTGATGAGAGTGTTGACAGGAACCTTCTCCAGCCTGTCATGCATTGGGAAAGAAACACATGTGTGCAGAAGATGGAGAACTGAGAATACTTTAGTGGCAATCCAGAAAAGATACCCATTTTTTAAAAATGTCTATAGTTAGCATAAATTCTGATTCTATTAAGCAATGACATGAATTTCCAGTTTTGTGGGCCTTAGAGGAGCCCTGAATTTAAATTGGGAGCTCTTTCTTCAATTCTAGAAAAGATAAGAGTCTCTTTCTTTGGTTAGGAAACATCCCCTGGGGCCACTCAGAAAGTATCTTCAAGTGGGGAGTCACCATTTGCAGGTTACACTGACAAAGTCTTTGCCAAATGAACCCTTACTAGGAAATGCACCTTCATTTCCATTCTATTCTATTCCATTTGTTTTGTAAATGCTGGTCATATCATGGCCAGCAGATTGATTACCTGACCCACTAATGGACTGTGATCTGTAGTTGGAAAAATACTGACAAAGAAAAATGAACTGTCCCCAAAGTGAAACCTCTGACAGGAAGCCACAAAGCCTGCCTGCTTGGGGAATTTGGGAATATCCAGCCCCACCCCCACCCCAACACACTCAGCAATGATGGTCCAGAGCTCATGGTCTGGGAAGATGAGTTGTCTGGCAAGCTGAGGGAGTAGATAGGTCAGGTCTTTACATTCCCATGTATTTTCTCTTTTAGCACATCAGAACAAGCCACCACTCCTAGCTGCTGGTGGATCTCTGAGTGCTGCCATCCCTAGAGGAATGCAAATGTCACCTTCACAAAACTTGTCTTACCTCTCACTCCCGAATGTTCTCTTTACCTTTTCTCAGCACTTGCAACACACAGTCTGCTTCTGATGGTGTGCACATATACTTGTTAAACTATGGATTATTATGATTGGATCTCATCTCTTTTTTTGACTGTAAGCAGCTCAGGACTATGGTGATATCTCACCCATTTTTGTGTCCCCGATTTAGCACAGTGCCTTGCACATAACAGGTTCCCATTTGATATTTGGTACATAAACACAATTAGGCCTGTTTTGTCTTATATTTAGAAGTTGAAAATGATTTGTCTTTGAGAAAATGTCACTAAAATTCTGTAGGAGACTAAAATTATCCAGCAATGGCCTTTGTAGACCTCTTTCTTTCCTGATCATCTGTCCATTCACCCATCCATCCATCCAGCCAGCCAGCCAGCCAGTCAGCCATTCATCCATCAGTTCATCTGTCCATCTATCCAGCTGTCCATCCGGTTTCCACCCAGTCATCCATCTCTCAATTCACATAGCATCTATCCATGGAAACTTACTGCAGATCTACTGTTAATGTGTTAATCACAGTGGTTATTGAGATGGATTAAGACAAGCCTGCCTTTTGATCCCAGAGTCTAGAGTGGCAGAAGGCAAAGTTGGGGTAAGGGCAACATGGTATGAGAAGTGCTGTAAGAAGGAGCAGTGAACCCAGTTTTCTCACATCATAATCCACTGGTTTCTCATTGTGTTTCGTACTTCTCTCAAACCTGTTAAATACTCCAGCAAACTTATATATAATATAAACTTGTGTAAAGTTTTATATCCTACAGTTTTTAAAAAAGATTTATTTATGAATACAAGAGCTGGTGTTCAGGCCAGAAGTGTGGGAGGAATGGTGAGAGGATTCACCAGAGACAAAGCAGGGAACAGAACAGGCAGATCAACTGAAAAATACTGCTGAGGGAAGCAGAGGGTGAGGCAGGAGAGGTCTGCTGGACTTGTGGGTCCCCTCCCTGGCCAGGGATTGAACTCATGCTGCAGTGGCTGCTGATGCTTCATAGCAAGGTGCTTAACCCTTGCACTACCAGGGAAGCCCCATATCCTACAGTTTTATATCCATACATAAAATGTATGACTGTAATACATATGAAAACAAAAGCCATGTAAAAATATAACTGTCCTAATGCTGGATACTCTTTTCCAAAGCATTTATATATATCTAAAGCAAAGATGATAAAAGGGAAATTATAAATACAGTGTAGAAAACAAACTCTGAAGCCAAGTAAACTCACTTTACTGCTTAAACTTTGCAAAGGCTTCCCTTTTTCCTGAGAATAAAATCAGCACTGAAGTCATACTATGACTGCAGGTTTCTTGCTGCTCACCCTCTCTGGGCCCTTCTTTTCTAGCTATGCCCACCTAAGGTGGCTTCTTGGGACACTCTCTTTATTCTCTGGGCAAGGTTGACTCCCCATGCTTTAGGCTCAGTGTAAAACTCCCCAGAAACGTTTTCCCTGACAACCTTGTAGAAAGGCAGTAGCTCGCCATTATTTTCTATAGCAGGAGCCTGATCTTTTCTTTCACAGACCTAATCACAACGTGCAATTATTTCATTTGATTTAATTGTCTCTCTTGCTAGACTATGAGTTCCACAAACTATTCTATTCGTTAGTCTATCCCCAGAGACCGACATGTTTTCTGGCACATGCTTTATAAATATTTTTCGAATAAATGAATGTTAGGGCGGCTCACAGTAAAAGCACCTATTTGCAAAGGGAGGACGTCTTTTACCAGCAAGGGAAAGGCTGCAGAACCCAGAAGTGGAACAACAGCGCCACCAAGCGGTCAAGTCTCAATTACCACGACGTCTGTTCTGTAATAGTGGCAGTAAAGACTTGATCCTGGTAAAGAAAGGGTAACCTTAATTCACTAAATTGGTCTTTATTTATTTCATTTACTTTAAAAATCCAAAACTTGTAATCAAATATCTTCCATCTCTTTCTCCTCATAATTGAAAATAGGTGGAGGCTAGGTAGCTAAACCGACTTTGGAAATTTTTATGGTAACTTTTCCTCTTTTCAAATGCTTTGGAAAGCTTACATGTTTTTATTTGCATGCTTTGAAAAGGTCGGCTTGCTTCTACTTTGCATTTTAAATTTTGCTTTGATTTACTGTATTTAATTTACTCCACCTTCTAATTTGTTAAATGACATGTTATTAAATTCTTCCAAGGAGTCTACGGGAATCTGTATTCTCAGAGCTATAATGAATTCTGGAAGGATCTGTGATTCTCGTCTGAGCACTTTTTGAAAGCCTAGGAAGATATTACTGCTGAGCACTCTGGACAGAATCAGCATTGGCCTGGAAGCTGCAGCAGGAACCCCAGTCTAGGAGATATTGGAAAATGCTGCTTGGGCTCCTCATTCTTTGCAGCGCCTCCTTTTTCTGGTCTGGTCCTCAGTGCAAGGAAAAGCACACTGGTTGCCCATCACCCCTGCTTGTTTTCGCCCGTTAGTCATCCCCCCAAGACAGGAAAACAGAACGTTCAATGCTCAGTGAGAATGACGCTAAACTACATCCCCGAGGTGTGTTCATCACAGATAGGTGACACACATAAGCAGCAGAACATGCCATTAGGCGTAATGGCCACGGCCGCGGCGCAGTCTCTGCACCCAGGAAACGAGGGTGAATTAGTGAGGCTGCGCAGTGCAGGCCAGCAGCGTAGCAGGCAAATGAAGTGTTAAGCAAAGGAAATGCAGACAAACGCGGTTGCAGAAAGGTTGCTAATATAGCGGATAGAGCTACAAGAGCTTCCAGGAAAAGCCAAGACATTTCTTTGTGTTGTGAGAAAAGCAGATCCTCTCTTAAACATTATGAAACAGCTTTAGGGTCCATTTTGTCCTTCAAAAAATGTGTGGGAGGCATTTTTTTTTTCCAGTAAAGAAAGACCAAAGCTCTCTATTCCTTCTGTGCTTAAGTGGTATGTGCCTCTACCCCTCATGCTTTTATTTATTTTTGGTGATAAATATATGGTAGTTGATTTACCCCAGTTCATGATACTTATAGAAGGGGGAAAATCAAGTAACACAGAACTACATGTGGAAAAAAACTACTGCTTTTTCATTTTACCCCCTTCCTATTCTCCATAAGGGTGCTCTTGTAGCAGTTTGGTGTCTAATTTTACATAAATATGTATTTATAAATCTATATTAATCCATGTGTATAAACACACAATTAAGGTTGCAATTCAACATTAGGACTCAATTATCTCATTATGCTAGTTTAAGATTTTTTTTTTAATTTATTTTTTGCACAGAACTGGCATGTAGGCCACCGCCGCTGAGGTGAGAGGATGAGGCGCAGGGGGTGAGGGGATTCACCAGAGACAGAATGGGAAGAAAAAGCAGATCTACTGAAATACACAGCTGATGGGAGTAGTGGGCAAATGAGACAGGAGAGATCTGCTGTGCCATGTGGGTTAGCTCCCTGGCCGAGGATGGAACTCAGGCTGTATCCGTGATAGTGTGATAGAGACATAACCCTGAGGCCACCTTATTATGGCCTCTTATTATTGCTATTTTCTGTACAATTTTTATTGTTGCTTTAATTTTGGTCCAGTCTCACATGTATACTTGCTTGTTCTGATGCTAATTTGGCTTTCTCCCAGAATCCCACCCAAGCCTCTGCCACTCTATGCTGGCCACCCTATATATCATAGCCCTTCTCCTTGTCTCTTGGATCTGTGGATTCTGGACATGCTATCTGGATTTTGTTCAAGTCCTTCTATCACCTCCTGTTTTTTCTCCCAAGCCCAGCTCCACTGCTTACCTCCATGCTTCCAGAATAGCTTCATCTGAGTTGAGTTCACCCCCTCCTTGACCTTCAGTGTCACAGGTCCTTTAGCTGTTTCCATGGTGCACCCTTATTTTTGGGTGTAAGGCAAAACTCAAACTCTTTCCTAGGTGTAGGGTTAGAGAAATCAGGTCTTTCTACCCTCCCACCACTGTGATGATGGACACCTGTGGTGCTGCGAGCATTCCAGGGTGGGCATGCGCAAGTGGGCGCACCTGAGTTTGACACGGGCTTATATGGGCGGCGTCATGAGGATGCCAGGACCGACAGGACCAACAGTACTGATCAATGTGAGCAGCAACAGGAGCAGCAGTGGGAGAATAGAAGAGCAGCAAAGCAGCCGAGAGGGTAAGCTGCGCAGGGGGCTGGGAGGCCTGCCAGCCTCCCGGTCCCCTGGCACCCCTGCCTGCCATGTACCTGATGCCACCTCTGACGTAGAGATCAATAAAAGCATGAAAAGCCACCGAGGGGGGCCTCCATGATGGCGCAGTGGATTAAGCAACACACTATGAAGCAAACCGCAGCCACTGCAGCACAAGTTCGATCCCTGCTGCCGGCCAGGGAGGGGACCCACATGGCGCGGCAGACCTCTCCTGCTGTGCCTGCTGTTCCCCTCAGCAGCATGTTTCAGTCAGTCTGCCTGTTCTGCTCCCCGCTGTGTCTCTGGTGACTCCTCTCACCACCCTGGACTCTGGCCTTGTAGCGGCAGGATGGGAGCACAGGAGCAGGGTTCTGGATGGTTCTGGGCAAACGGGTCAAGGAAGGAGAGTCTTGGAGCCCTTGGTGGCTTTTCATGCTTTTATTTAATAGAGGTGGCCAGGTATATGGCAGGCATGGGTGCCGGGGGGCCGGGAGGCTGGCAGGCCTCCCAACCCCCAGCGCATCTCACCCTCTCGGCTGCTTCTTTTCTCTCTGCTGCTGCTGCTGTTGGTTCTCTCGGTCGGCCGGTCCTTGCAGTTCTGTCTGTTGGTCGGTCCTCGCAGTTCTGGCGTCCTCATGACGCCACCCATTTATGCCTGTGTCCCAACTCAGGTGCGCCCACTTGCGCATGCCCACCCTGGAATGCTGGCAGCACCACAGGTGTCCATCATCAGTAGTGGGCGGGTGGAAATACCTGGTCAACCTTTACCCTACAGGCCTGTACCCCAGGTCTTGTATGTATAAATAAAGAAATCTTTAAAAAGAAAAAAAGCCACAGAGGGATCCAAGACTCCTTTCCTTGACCCATCTGTGAAGAACCATCCCGAACCTGCCCAGTGCCACCTTTTCTGCCGCTACACTAGGGTATCTATACAAAACCTGCACCACCTGCACTCTCTATTCACCAAGTTTGTTACCTTGCTGCCTTAAGACTGGACATGACTCTATAGAATTCCCAGATTTGGCTAAATGGAGGGCATATCCATCATAAACACTGTGTATCTGGTTGAGATCATGACAAAATGGCTGCATTGTGGTGGCCATTTTGTTTAAGAATGAAATGGTGGTGGTGGGGATTGTCCTTATTATGAGGCTTGTCACAGTAGCTTCACAATCAAATCCTTTTGCTGTTTGTTGCTAAATGGAACTGTGCTATCCGATGGCTTCTGGGCGGCCATGTGTCCCGCCCCCCAGGTATCCTTTCCCAGCCTTCATTTTTACTATAATTTCTTTCACATCGATTGAGAAAGTATTTATTCGGGGTGTAACCCCGTGACAGGCACTGTGAAGGATATGAAAAAGCCACGGGGCCAACTCTCTTAAAAAGGTGTTAATTGGATTTTTTCCATATAAAACCCCCCATAGCATTTTATTTCCTAACTCTGCTTCTCACAGTCAACTTCATTTGCCCATTTAATGCAATTTGCTTCTCATGATAAGATTCTATTAAGTGATTATTAAGACATTCTGAGTTACTTCAGCCAAGCACGTCTATAATCATTACCTACCTCCTGGGGGTGATGTGAGGTGTAATTAGTTAAAGCTCACTGTTACCACCCAGCATCCAAACTACAAACACAGCCGACTTCCACACAGCCCAGCCACCAGCCCTCAACGCAGTGGTGAGACCAAGGGCACAGCCTGCTCACAGCCCCAGATTCGTGTTCAAGGACACAGTCAGCGTTGAGCCTGTGGAAATACACAGCACACTAGAAGTTGCTTATCTACATTTAAAACACTCACGTCACTGAAGGTCAGTTGCTCTTGGTTTCTAAATCACATCAATAGTCCTAATTTTAGGGCCTCCCTGGTGGCTCAGTGGGTTGAGCGCAGCACTGTGAAGATGCCGCTGCACAGCAGCGCGGGTTTGGCCCCCAGCCGGGAGGGAACCCACATGGCACAGCACACCTCTCCTGCCTCGCCTGTATTTTACTGTTACTGTATATAGTAGCAGGTATTGACCTGCTACTATAACCTGAAATCAGTTGAAACAAATCAAGCAGCCCTACCCCGGAACCTCCATCCCTTTAAATGTTCACAAGTACCAAGCTCCTGCTGTAGGGGAAGAAGCACTAAACTAGGATCTAAAGCTGAGCTGTTGAGAAGAAAGTCCCTCAAGGGATTTATAATCAGTAAACCACACAAATGTCAGTAATGACTTTTAAGAAATGATCACATTTATTCAAAAATCTACCTTATATCAGCGTGGGGTGGAGTGGGGGAGAGAGAAGAAGAGAAACAGGAAGAAATTGCCTTGAGTGGTTTAAATACTTCAATGATGAAAGTACTTGAGTCAAGTACCAAAGGCCGTGGGCTCCTGGGGTCTGTTCTCTCTTGGTGAGCTAGTTTTTTTTTTTTTTTTTTTTTTAGTCCACAGGAAGATTAGAAGCATTTAATTAGAAGAGGGGGATAAACCGCTTTAGTTGGCACACAGACTACAGTGAGAAAGGACATAGGTGACATCTTTATAATAAGGGATCATGCAGAAATGCTGAAAAAAAAAAAAAAAAAAAAAGAAAAGAAACCAAGAATCCACGGAGCATGGCAGTACAGCGACATGTGGAACAAGGGCAAGAAGCTCTATAAACCCCAGCAGCCCCTCAGGGTTTCTTTGCATTACAGCACAATATAATAATTTTATTTTCAAATGACTAACATGCTAGCAAAAGGTTACAACGTGGCTGCCAGGTGGGGGAATAGGTAATGGAGAATGATTTCCACCAGAAAAGTTTTCTAGATATTTAAATCAGTTCTTATAATGATTTAAATCAGTCCTTAAAGTCATTCTTCAGTAATGACATGCAGGAGGCGAAATTCTACTTCGATCTAAAGAAGTGTTTTCTAGCAATTTGAGCTTTCCCTAAATGGATTTGGCGACTTTGAGAGGTGGTGAGGGTCCTATGGCTTAGAGGCATTTAAGCGAAGTCTGGACAGCCACTTAGAAGGAGGCTGCTGAGGGGCTTTACATGTGGGCCTGTTGCCCGTTTTGTACAGCCTGACAGCTGAGAATGGTTTCTACATTCTAAAATGTAAATTGTAAAATGTCAAAAGGTCTATTAGCTTCTCAGTGAGAACAGTTGCTCAATTTTTCCTCTCAGTCTGGAAAGTCTAAAATGTCTACCATCTGGTCCTTTACAAGAAAAGTTGACCGACCCCTGCTCTAAGGGACTGTTGTTTCCCAACTCAGAGGTTCTGGGCTCTGAAGCACACCTCATTTCTGATGAGGCCTCAATCAGCGGCTCTACAGCAAACCCCTTCACTGTGGAGGAGAGTCCCTGCAGGGGACACAGGCAGCTTCCAGAACAAGATTCTATCTGGTGTTGGGTGATGCTTCCTAGGACATCAAATAGTGGTTTCCTCTTCTTTTTTAAAAAATTGGTTCATAGCATTATACAGGTTTCAGGGGTACCGATTTATATATCAGCATCTGTATATACTTGTTTTGTTTTGTTCATCACCATACAGTAACCTTTCCTTTCTTCCCTTCTTTCTTAAAAATCGACTTCAGATTTTATTTAGTGACTGGGAAAAAATGCAACTCGGTGAACTCCACGAGACAGACAGCAGGGCTAGGGTGTATGATCTAGCGACCCAGTTGTCTACTATCACCAGTGTAAGTGAGACATGCGTCATGGCATCCACGTATGAAACCCACAGCTCCTGGATCATCCTCAGAGATGCCTATAGGGAAGATGGTAGAGGCATCATATATATGTTTTTAAGGATTTATTTATTTATGCATACAAGAATTGGGGTACAGGCCAGAGCTGTGAGGGGTGAGAGGATTCACCAGAGACAGAGTGGGGAACAGAACAGGCAGATTGACTGAAACATACTGCTGAGGGGAGCAGTGGGCAAGGCAGGAGAGGTCTGCTGTGCCATGTCGGTCATCTCCCTGGCTGGGGATCAAACAAACTTGTGCTGCAGTGGCTACAGATCCTTGATAGTGTGGTACTTAACCCCTTGTGCCACCAGGTAGGCTCCTCTTCAGGGATTTCACAGTCTCCAAGGACACATGTGTTTTGAGCTGGTTTTCAAAATGTATCTCTGTGCATGTTTGTGCCTCCTTGCAGCGGTGTGCCAAGACATGGCAAGTCATTCTGGGCACCAGGGTATGTGGCGGGTGACATTAAAAATCATGTTGCATGTTCTTTTTAATGGTTTCAAAGAAGAGCGGTCACACAGGGACACACCAGTTCAGACCTCTGAGACTTCTGTCATTGCCCCCTCCTCTGCTTATGTCAGATCACAGGGCCACAGAAGCAGGAGGCCCACTTGTTCCCTGTGTGGATTCTCTATGTCTTTTATTTTGGAACCACTGGGTACAAAAAGATTATGACTGGGTCACATTTTACTGAGCATTCATTTGTGACCCAAATCACTCCTGAAAACAAACAGTTTCACCCATTTTGGGCACTGTGACTGTCAGTGTTTTCATCAACATTTGTGAGAAAGATTAACCAGGTCCAATATCTTTTAGAAAGAATTGTGGATAGGAGGGCCTCCCTGGTGGCGCAGTGGGTTAAGCAACACACTATGAAGCAGACTGCAACCACTGCAGCACGAGTTTGATCCCCAGCCAGGGAGGTGACTGACATGGCACAGCAGACCTCTCCTGCTGTGCCCACTGCTCCCCTCAGCAGTGTACTTCCGTTGATCTGCCTGTTCTGCTCCCCGCGCTCTGTGGTGAATCCTCTCACCCCCCACACCTCTGGCCTGTACCCCAGTTCTTGTATGCATAAATAAATACATCTTAAAAAAAAAAAGAATTGTGGATAGGAACCTACAAACAGCTTCTTGTCTAAGCACCTTTGTTCCCCGTCCCTCCCTTTCCCCTTCTCCTATCCTTGCCCTTCGCTTTCCTTCTCACTCATAACATCTCGCCTTCTCCAGGTGAGTGGACTTGCACCACATGAGTGGTGAGGGGCTTATTTCCTCCTTAACAAAACTGTGTCTTCTCTCCAATACTTCTCGCACCCCTTCTTCCCGAGCCCCTGTTTCACAGTTGGAATTCAGCTCAGAGTGAAAGGAACGGGCACTCAGCAGATGGCTGTGGGCATGGACACCCATGCAGCCCGGACACCCCCTCCTCAGCAGAGAGAACCGGGGCGCGCCATATGTCGGAGCTGCTACCGCTGCCAGCTGATGGGGGCTTTCTACTTCTGCTGGGTCTGTGCTGAAGGAGGACTCGGAGAACACATCCTCTCCTCTCCGCAGTTGTCTGGCTAGAGCTTGCTGGCAGTCATTGCTGTGGCTCGGAGCACCGAGAGGGGGCGCTGCTGGTCTAGGTCACCATGACCAAGTCTGATGAATCGCCAAGAGTAAATCGTGCTCCTCTAGCTTTTCTCCTAGTTAATCAGTGAATGAGCTTTTGGCTGATTCCAGAAGGAGTCAGGCTTTCCCAGTAGAATGAAGATGCTTGTTTCCATAGAAGCCCCAAATCATCTTCCACGGTCAGTTGGAGCAATCGGTGTTCCACCACCTGGGCCAGTGTGTACGCTGAGGGAGGGCTGAGGTGGGCTGTGAGCAGCAGGCCTGGACTGAATGTCTTCTCAGCTCTGGAGAAAAGACTGTCAAAGGAAGGAGGCCACGGGTCTGTTTTGCTGTCAGCCAGCCAGGTTTATTCCTCGCAGAGAAACCCGACAGGCTTCTCAGAGTCACTCATTTCAAGCCGTGAAAAGCATTTGAAAGCTCCAAGAAGGCAGCACGGACTTACTCAACACTGTCCAACACTCTCAGTGAGGAGTACGTCACCAGTTCTCAATAAATAAATGAACAGTGGTTAAAAAACTGCTTTTTGAATAAGATAAACCCTTGATAGCTTAACATATGCTTTGGAAACACTTTATGTGTGTGTATGTGTGTATTTGTAAGCATGTGCCTATGCACATAGATTCTAAAACCATTTAGCCAAAATATTAAAAAATTTAATATTATTTATTTCTCTATTTTCTGGTTTTCTATGTATTACCTTTGTTGTTAGAAAAATATTTGCCTTGGGCCTCCCTGGTGGCACAGTGGGTTAAGCACTATGAAGCCTATGCAGCTACTGTAGCAAAAGTTCGATCCCTGCCTCCGACCAGGGAGGTGATCCACAGGGTGTGGCAGACCTCTTCTGCCTCGCCTGCTGCTCCCCTCAGCAGTGTGTTTTGGTTAATCTGCCTGTTCTGTTCCCTGTCTAATGGATCCTCTCACCTCCCACACCTCTGGTCTGTACCCCAGTGCTTGTATGCATAAATAAATAAATCTTTAAAAAAAATAAACATGTAACACTAAATGCAGCAGCCTCATTATCCTAAGTGCAATTTAGAAAGAAGTTGAGTGGGTGCCGTGTGTCAGTCGCTGGTCCCAGCATCTTACATGCATCACCTCATGTCATTCCCATGACCACAGGACTATGCAGGAACTATTATTAACCCGTTTTACAGAAGGAAACCCATTAATGCTAATGATTTATGTTTTAAAAGGGTGCATAATGCAAAAACAAACAAAATGAATACAAGACAAAATGCACAATTTCCCAGACCTGTGGTGTATAATTAACAACTAGGCTCTGAGGTAATAGCAATTAATGAAGTCCTCCTGGAGGAGAATGCTAACCGCCTTGGGTCTGAGAAGAATAAATGAGATGTGCACGTTGCTGGCACTGTCCCTGGCTCTGAGCTGGGACTTAGAAATGACAGTTCTCTTCTGTAGCCAACAGTTCAGTCCCCCACTCAGCTTTCTCTAGGATCCGTCAGGAGTGAAGGGTGATACCTTGGGCAGAGGCCACAGCATCTGAAAACACAAACAATAAGTGTGAGACCCTGTCAGGCCCAGCTCTGTGGTAGATATTTTATAGGAGGACCTCACTCCGTCAGTCTGTCCTAACTCTGCCCCTGTGGCATGCGTCTGTGTTCACCTTACCTGCCAACAGAGTGGCAAATGGGTGGTTCTCATTTATAGACTAGAGTTTTATCCTCTAACTACAGACATGATCTAGCAGGGAAAGTATGGCGATTGATCAAAGACGTCTCTGCCATCACAAGGAGGGGCTGGCAGTAAGTATGCTCTTTTTCCCTTCTTGTAGTAGAAGCTTCCAAAGAGCACAGACTTTTTCTGTTGTTGTTACTATAGTTTAGGCCTGGTTGTTTATGACTTCTTCTTTCTTATTAATATAATATGTTCTTGGTGATTATGAGTCAGGTGTTCAGCTGTCTGTTGCCCTTCCCATTGATTTTATCCACATTTGACCTGTTGGTTCTTGCAGGCTGGTAGAAAACTTCCCATCATCCACAGCTCTGGCTAAATAACAGAAAAAGATCATAAAAACCAAATGCAGCTGCAGTAAGTACCTTCCATTGATTCTTGGGAATATTAAGGCATTATTGTGGCGTCTTAGTGTTCACTGTTCTGAGCTTTCGATGTTACTGATTGTCGGCATAGCTAATCCAACCCGACACTGTCTTGTATATGCAATTAACATGTTTTGGGTGCTTAACAGTGAAGCACAGTCTGATTTTCAGCCAGCAATTTGCAGAGCAAAATACTGTTGCAGAAGACCAGATATACCCATCCAGTGCCTTCCCATCATGATTTAACTAGGTGCCCACAGCAGGGAAATTTGCTTTGGAAGCCTGAGCCGGTCCCCATCTCTGTGCAGACACTCACTAATGAGATTTCTAACCTGAGTCAGGCGATCCATGCCGTGCCCTGTGATCACAGGCAACTCAGGTAAAACAAGGAAGTTTGAGTTAAACTGAAAGGAGGCTTTATTCACTCTGGGTATTTTCTTGACTTTCTCCATAGTGGCTGAAAGAGATTATCTTCCCAATCAGGGAACAAGCACTGCAAAGGAATGCAATCCTTAGAAAGCCCAAGGGCACAGGGGGTTTTTCTAACCAAAAACACATCGCACAAAACAGAGGCCTCCTGGGATATTTCCACCGCCAGGGACTGGTGAGAGAACCATAACAGAGCCTGGTGCCAGCACTCTGCTGGAGGGGAGGTGCTGCCATTTGAACTAATGCTTTTGAAAATCTCCTGCTGGGAAGAAACAGGGAAAGTGCTAATGGATGTAATGAACCAAGACTCCCAGGGAAGCCAGGGAGAGAGATAGAGAGAACAGTCCCATCAGGCGAATCCTTTGAAATGAGAGGAAAACGCTTTGCAAGAGAAACACAGTGGGACAATTCAGCGCAACCCAGGGAATGGGCAGGAGCCCCTGAAATCAAGGGACTTGTCATCGGCCCTTTAGCCCTGACAAACGATTTGGTACATTTCTAGCACAGAGACTAGAGGCAGATGATTAGCTCCAAACAAGAGTTTCCCATTTTTGGAAGGGGCCTGGTGTGGGGAAGAGTAGACAAACAGATTGCCTTGGAGGGGAGCACAGCACCCCTGCCTCTGTGTCCACATACAGACCTCTTCCCCTTCCCCTGCTCATGATCTTGACCAGCTCGGCCTTGCCTGTGGGCATTCAACAGGACACCTGTGCCCTGCATTAGTTTCCTACTACTGCCATCAACAAACTGAGTGGCTTCAAGCAGACACATTTATTGTGTCACAGTTCTGGAGGTCAGGAGTCCAAATGGGTCTTATTTCGCTAAAATCCTTCTCTTTTTCACCTCCTCGAAGCCACCTCCTTTACTTGCCTCATCGTCCCTTCTCCTGTCTTTAAAGTCAAAGGTATACCATCTTCATATCTCTCCCTGACCCTCCTCTGTCCCCTTTCCCTAGTCAGAATGTGTGTGATTACACTGAGCCCAATTAAATATGCCCAGAATAATCAATCTTCCCAACTTTAGACCCTTTACTTTAGCACCTCTGCCAGGTATCTTTTGTCATGTCCAGTAACATATTCACAGATCCCTGGGGTTAGGACTGGACATTGTTGGTGGCCCCCTACAGCCCTAGCTCAGCAACCAGAGTGGCTGGTGTGGGAGGCTATTGCGGGGACTGTGCACAGTGAGCTGGAGGGAGTGGGGCATGGCGTGGTGGTATCATCGCCAGCTGGATTACGTGACTAACATTTACTTACCGCAACCACTTTGTGCACTGTCTGGCACTCCTGGCTCACTGTCACCCTGGTTCTTGAACCACATCTCCTGGACAGTCTAGAACTTCTGCCCTGCCCCTGAATTTGGAGTCCATAACTCAAGTTAGACCTCAGGTTTGGCTCCTGACCTGGGACTCTCCAGGTGTAGAGCGAATAAGTCACTGTTGTATCCACTTTTCCTCATCCACTTGCTAGAAGAAACCCTTGAATCACTGTGACACAAAGGGGCATCTGAGCCCTGGCGGACCCTGTGGGAAAATAAAAATGTCTTTTCCAATGAAAACAGTATTAAAAATCATGGAGGAAAAATGGCTGAACTTGGCTATACTCAAGGTACATTATGTGATAAACAAGTTTGTTGGCTGACAGATCTGCCCTTCACCTTCAACTTTCTTTCTGTGGCCAAAATGCCACTGAACAGCTAACATTCATCAGCCACCCCTGGCTGAATGATAATTTCCCAGCCCCTGTGCTGAACATACTATTTCACAGCATTCCTAGTCCATACACATACCTCTATTATTGCTCTGTAAAATTGCTCCTTTCCTAGGAGTTTTATTATTTCGGTGGTAATTTGAGTTCCCTCACTATGCCTAGGAAACATTATGCCTGTCTCTTTGTCTTCCAGAAAGAATCGACACCCCAGACCTAATGTAAGGTTAATGGGAAGAGCAGGGAAATGCAGTTAATGGGCAGGTGGTAAAGTCGCCCCGCAGTCTGGTACAGCCAATGAAAGGTGTCTCCCACGGAGAAGGGGTCTGGGCTCAAGATCAGACCTTCCTGAAGTTTAATCCTGATGCTGCCATTTCCAGCTGTGTGACTTGGGCAAATTTAAGTGGAACTACCTCAGCCTCCTTGTCTGTAAAAGGGAGATAACAATAGTACCTTCCCAAGCCCATCTGCCTTGCCTGCTTCATGCTGGAAGTTGAACAGACACACCGTTTCCCATTTTCTTGTGCAGTCAGAGCCCACATTTACTGGGGAAACCTGAGGAAATAGTTTCTTCTATCATAAACAAGCATGGAAGAGAATGCACTTTCTCTTACTTGCCTGTCTTCCTGCTTTGGATGTTGTCATGTGAGAATGTGATACCTGGGGTTGACATAAGTCATGTCACCATGAAGGGAAAGCCAAGGAGGCATAGACACGTTCCTTCATGTCCTGGCATCACTGCGTTGCTGGGCTATCCTGGAACGGGGCATCTCTTCTTTGGAGGAAACGATTAAATGACTGGCTAGTAACTAGGTTACTGACAGCTGAACTCTCAGATCCTTGCCACTTAAAGCATTCCACCCCGTATAAATTTCTATCTTTGGAAGATCATTGCAGAGATTAATTGAGATAGTGCATATTAAGCGCCTGACACAAAGCTGTAGTTTCCTAAGTGGTAACCTAGAATAATTACTATTAATGCCTGCATAAAATAAGCTCCTGCTATTATTTGCTTTTTAACTCCCTACTTTTCAATATCATCAGCTCACCCAATTTATGCTTCTGCTGGGAAAAGAGAAGATGTCTTATCTGCATTTGTTGAGTGATTTATATCCATTTGGGGGCTCCTGTAACAGGAGTGCTTCAAGGTCAGGGACTGTGTCCAAGCTTGGCACAGAGCAGGACCTGAGTCGATGTGTATGGGTGGTAGTTAGCTATGCGAGCAGATGGCCAGGTGGATGAATGGACGGCTGGGATGGCTGGACAAGTACATGGTCTTTGCAGAATTCCTTCTTCCCCAATAGCACAGCTGGTAGTCTCTTGTTCTGTATAACACCCAAAAATGAACATCAAAATCAGACTTTATTTTGAATCTGGCACTTTTGATTTAAAAACCCTAACCAGTGCTGCTTCATAATCTCCCCATGGAGGTTTCTACTGACTGAGACTACGAGTGCCTGTTCTCCGAGCCCAGCGTGAGCCAACCTGCCTATTGCTTTGATGGAACATCTCAATATGCTGTAAGACCTTTATATAATGTGCTTTTTATTTTCTGAGAGAGAAAAGAGATGACTTGCACAGAGGAGATTTAAGAAAATTGCTTACTGTAAAGAAAAAGTGATGATGCTTTTATTATACCATCAGAGCCCAATGAAAAAACTGTTCACATTAACCAACTTCTGTTGGGGTTTTCCCGAACGAAGACAATCTGATGTCTGAATGGTTGTAGTTATTCTCCCATTTGCTAATGAGATTGTTAAATTTGGAATGGATGTTGAAGCAAGACTTGAGGAACAATACGAGGTATTCGTACCATCCTTCTGGTTAATTAACCCAGCAATATCACTTGTTCTTTTCCTCTATAGTCTGTTATCCCTCACCAATGCAAACAACTCATGGTGTGTGTGTGTGTGTGCGCATGTGCGCACATGCGTGTGTGTGCTCATGCGCGCGTGTGTGCGCACAGGTGTGCATGTTTCTGTCCATTCCTACCTCTAAAGTTTCTTCCTTAGGCTTCGAAATTTCAGGTCAAGAACACTCAAGGGATTTCTTCTCACCATTACACAGTGTCAATCAGCATCAATCATCAAACGTCACTCTATCTTTCCAGACACATAGGCAGTTTCTATCGGCAACTGACAATAGACTGGAACATTGTGAAATTAATATGTAGTTTGGCGATAGGTCATGTAGGCCTGGGTGGTGATTCCTTAGCATTGCTGGGAGCTCACCTTCTTCCCTTCTCCGTTTGGCGTGTGCTTTCTGCTTTGACCTTGCCTCATGTTTCAAATACGGTCACAATAATTCCAGCCCTGAAGTCTGCCTTCCAGTTAGGAGCAGAGGGAAAGAAGAGAAAAAGGGCCCTTCTCTACAGTTTTCCTCATGAAGAGGCCTTCCTGGAACTAACACCTAACACCCACTTAATGAGCTTAGAGTTAGTGACATGGACATCTCTGTCTGTCCGCAAGGGAGCCCCAGGTTGCTGTCTTTTGCTGGCTGATGCCACAATGCGTGAAACTGAGTTCACTGCTAAAAAATAATGAGAGTGGTTATTGAATAGGAACAATTAGTATGTGATTTGTCTCATCTTTACTCTGCTTGGCCCTCTTCATTCCTAAGACACTTCCACTTTCTGACCTCTGATCTGTTTGATTTTTGTTTTCTCCATTAAGTCAGTGTTTAGTGTTTAATGTTTATTATCTCTTCATATAGAGGGCATTGCTAGTGATGCACTTCAACAGAAAAGACTGAGTGATTCCATTCAGCCAGACTGCACTCTTACTTTAAATAGAAACCAAGTCCTTCCAGGGTACCCTGCCATCAATTGCCAAGGCTGCCCAGGATATTAGTACAGAAAGAGGCAAACAACCTTTTAAGCAAGCCTTCACCATGTCTCATTTAATCCAGTCAAAAGTCCTAAAGGTTAAATGCCATTATTGATACTCATTTTATAGATGAGAAAACCAAGGGTCAGAGAGGTTAAACAAGCTGCCTCAGATCACACAGCTACGAGTAGTCCTCAATCTCAGTGCTGTCTAATTTCTTTCCCATCAAAACGCAAGTAAAATATGATGATATCTATACAATATGGGCATAACAGAAGCTGAACCAGGCCCCCTCCTGCTAGAGTTTGAGAGTTCCCCATCTTGGCTGTTCCATTGGCCTTTTTTTCTCTTGCTGCCTCCTCTGCCAGAAACACGAATGTTCTTTTTCTGTTCCAGGCTTCGATCCAGCAGCCAACAGTGCATTTAGATGTCATGTCTCATTAGTCTCCCCTAGGCTGTGACAACTCCTCAGGCCTTCATGACCTTGACACTTGGGGAGAGTACTGGTCAGCTGTTTTTATACACTGCCTCTCAAATTAGGCCTGTATAATATTATCTTTAATTAGACTGAGAGTACACATTTTTATATAGGATGCTTAGAATTGACAGGTCCATATGTCTTATGCTGGTTATGTTGACCCTGATCATTTGGTTAAAGTGATATCACTAGGTTTTCCCACCAAAAATTATTATCTTTCCCTTTGTAACTAATAAGTATCTTGGGGAAGAGGAAAGATTTTGAGACCATTCAAAACACTTGCTTGGCTTTAAACTTTGACCCACACTAGTCACTTGTGGGTTGCATGTTCTAGGAGTGATTTTATATGTTCCTCATTCCTTCCTTTGTTAATTGTAATTCTTGGTGAAGATCTGACCCTTTTTGTCCCATTTATTTATCTGTTCAACTCTTTATATCAGTATTGACTCATGGATACTTGTTTTATTCTATTACTTATAATCTAATATTATCATGATTTGATCTCTGGCTCAAATTATTCCAGTTTTTGCCATTAGGAGTGCTTTCATATTAGCTCTGTGTCCTTTTGACATGCCATTGGCATTGCGAGGGGTATTTCCTTACTTTCTGGCACCACCAAAATATTCCAGGTGCATTGTAGATTTTCCCTGCCTCAGTTTTATAGTCAACTGTTTGCTTAGGAGTCCAGGGACCTTTGACTGGGGAATGATATTAAAAAAACAGGACTTGGGGCCTCCCTGCTGGCACAGTGGGTTAAGCAATACACTATGAGGCAAACCGCAGCCACTGCAGCACGAGTTCAACCCTGCTGCCGGCCAGGGAGGGGACCCACATGGCACGGCAGACCTCTCCTGCTGTGCCCGCTGCTCCCCTCAGCAGTGTGTTTCAGTTGATCTGCCTGTTCTGCTCCCCGCTGTGTCTCTGGTGAATCCTCTCACCGCCCCCCATACCTCTGGCCTGTACCCCAGCTCTTGTATGCATAAATAAATAAATCTTTAAAAAAAGAAACAAAAACACAGGACTTGGAGGCTAAGTGGCTTATCGTTATAATTTAAAATAAAAATGATTCCAGCATTAGCGATGAGAAGCGTAGGGATTAGTGAGGTTACTTGATTACTCAAAGGTATACGAGGCAGGAGTGGCAGAAAAGTGCAAACCAGGGCAGCCTGCTCTCTGGACCTCCCCGCTGGTACAAATGCCTCATTTATTACAAGTTTGAATTACTGCTTGGCAGAAAAGTACAGATATGCCAGATAAATGTAGTTTCTGTGGAATGAATGTCAGATAAAGTAGACCCACATATTTTTTTGGTCTTTGGAATAGACCCTTACTATTTAGCCATGCTTTAATTATTTTCTGGAATATGTAGCTAGAGCATAAGTGAAATAATAAAGAACACAGGAAAGGAAAAACAAGGGCAGGGCTCACTTGCTGGATCTCTGTGGTCTGGAATGGAAATTCCATGGGGGAGTTTACTTTTTCCATTGCCATGTTGTTTAGTGGGCCAGGGAGACAAGGCTTAGGAATGCAAGCGACTTGCCCTTGGAGGATGGCAAGCGGATGAAAGCTAGACTCCAGGTCTCCAGGCTGGATTCCCAGCTGCTTTTGACCCTCACGATCTGACCGCTCCAGTGTGGAGAGCAGCCCCTGGCACCGAGCCTGCTTGGGCAGGACCGCAGGGGAAATTACTGTCCTTGCAGCTCAGACAGGGCCGTGAGTACTGTCCCTGCTTGTACCACTGGAGTCACATTGAGCAGCTCTACTCCCTTCCTGCCCTTCCTCAGCACCGACACCTCCTTCTGTGCCTGTGCCAGTAGTGGTTCTGAACACAGAACCACTCAACTATAGAAAGGAAACCATGGTGGCTTGATGGGACGAGAGGGGTCCAGAGGCAGGAGATCTGAGTTCTCTTTCCAGTTTTGCTCTAACTGGTTGTCGACAGCAGTCAAGAACTTTCATCAATCTGAGCTTCACTTACCTGGCCTTAAAGCAATAGAGTTGGACTGGATGACCTCTAAAGCCTCATGCTGTTCTGAAATTCTTGGAAATTTCAAATTCCTTTCCAGTTTCCCTAAAAGGGCCTCTGCAGTCGCTGTCCGTTTGGTAGAGCTCTTTCGCCACCTAGTGGCCAACTCTGAGACCACGTTCTCCCCAAAATGCCTTTAGTTTCAGGGTCTCGGTCTCAATCAAACTAGAGAACAAAGCCAGTCCAGTCTTTCCTTCCCAGGAGCATGGCAAGCTGCCAGACCTGGGAGAAACATATGTTTAATTCATGTTCTGGGAAGATATTTTGTGTGAACACCCTGCCATTTCCTATGGCAAAGGCCTTGGTGTGGTGGGCATGTGATTACAAACCAGGATTCCTAATGTCAAGAACACCCAGCAAGGAGCCCTGATAAATGCAGTCAGGAAGGGATGTGTTTGGGTTACTCCCTGTGTGCTAATCTGTTACACGCTGGTCCTTAATGCTTCAGCTGCTCCCCAGTTAACACTCATTAAGCATGCATGCAGGACTTCCATCCTGGGACATAGCCCTGCTGCCAGAACCTTCCTGCAGACATCTGAAGCAGAAAGAGGGGGAGGACCTGCGGGTCTCCTGCTGACCTGAAGCAATCCTTCATCCTTTGGAAGGTCCCTCAGAGTTTTCCTTTTCCTGACATTTCCATCTAAATAAAGGTCAGTGCTGAAGTCTGTGGCCCTCCAGTTTGAATTACCTTAAGTCATTCTTTAGTCATGGTGCATTGAGCCCACACATCTTGGCATTGGCCAAATGTTGCCACTAATCCAGAAATGACAACCTCAACCTGACTGTTAATCACCCCTCATGATGACAGCTGTTCAGTCACCTGTTTTATCAAAACTTCCAGGTCTTTTGCTGTGGGTTTCTATATGCTGGTGAGGCAAGTACAGACAGCATCCCTGATGCCCATTGCACAGGCAAGAAAACCAAGGTCAAAAACAGGTTAGGTGACTCCCAGTCCTGCAAACAGGGAGTGGTGGAATTACAATAGAACAAAGGAATCTGACTTGCTATTCAATTATGCAGGGTTTGGGAATTTGTTTTTTTAATGTCTCAATGAGGGGCCTTGGGTTCGTTAATTCTCACCACAAACACTATTGAAAACCATTAATTGCCAGTGTCTTAAATAGCTATGCTTTTTGTTTCTTGCCAGACAAAGCATGTAGTCAGTGGGTGGAGAGAGCTGGACTAGGACTAGGATGGGGCCTGGGGGCTTGTCAAGTGGTCACCACCAGGCTGGGGCCCAGGAAGTCACAACCACTATATTTTTCATTTCCTCTTCTGTGGAATGAAAGACTAGACTGAAGTTCCTTCCCTCCTGTGGGAACTCAATCTGTGGAAAGGAAATTACTAACTTGGGTTGTGTTTCAATATCCCTAACCCTGCACCTACTCAAAAAAACAAGAGAAGACATCTTTGCCTAGTAAATAAGCAATACCCACCTGGTCAGTCTAGATTATTCAGGTGGGTTTATTGCTTTATTAGTTTTTAAACTCTTTTTTTTTTCTTGGTGAGTGACCAGGCCTGTTCTAGGTTCAAAATTTCACTTCTGGCCTATGGAGTTCTTCAGGGCAGTGATGGCAAATGGTTTCAAGTTGGTTGGCCTTCCAATCAGTGAAGATTGGCTGTCAGGCTGTGCTAAAGTTTCTGAGGCCATGTCCTAAGACTCCACGGGAGTCTTAGTCATGCCTGCTGTGGGTAGGGGCTAGGAGATACAGCAAGGCGGTAGCTAGAACAGCAGAGCAAATTCAAGGACAAAGGAAACCATGTCATACTCAAAGGCATGAACTATTTCAAAGCAGAGTAGAGATGGGAAACCTGACCTCCTCCCTCAGGTTCAGCTGCCTCCATCCATGTGTCCCTCTTGATTAGAGGACATGACAGTCAGGTGCTTAGAAGATGCTGTTTGGTGATGGTGGAGATGATGGTGACAGTGATGGTGGTAATGATGAAATTGATAATGCTCTGACAGCAGGCCCTGCCTGGCCCCTCTGACCAGCCATATATTCCCTACATGTGTTTCTTCCTTTCTGCAGGACAGAAAGACAACAGTTGACAGATTGACTTGGTGACATAAAAAAATGCACCAAAGACTCCTGCCCCCGTGAATATATATGCCTTTTTCCTTCTGGCCTATCCTGAGAGAGACTTCTAAAAGATAGACCTTGCACAATTGACAGGTGGCACCAGGGGGAGTCTTCCAGGCTGCAGGTGACAGGGAATGGGACAGGCCTTCTAGGCCTCACAGCAGGTATCTGAATGCACAATAATGGCTCATGGCCTTCCAAATGGCAAAGGCGCAGCCCCCAAGAGGCCCCTCTGGAGGGGCTCCCGGCCCAGATGGACGCGCTGTACTGTGAAGGAACATTCTGTGTTCCCTAGCTGGCAGCAAGTGCCCAGCCCATCAGCTTCCCCTGACTGCACGCCCGAGGGCCCTGATGCCTTTCTCACGGGGCACCCTGGAGCCTCTGCCCCGAGCAGATGCCTGTGCTTTGTGTTCCCACAGAGCAGGCTCGCCTGCGGCAGTCCGCCTGTCTTTCTCTCCTTCGTCTGCAAGGCAGCAGGCTGCCCTGAGCATGCCCAGGGACCCTCTTGTCAGGCCATCCTGGGAGGGCAGATGCTGCCTGGGTGAAGGCAAATCTGGCCTCTGGGCATGGGGAACTCTGGGGCCCATCCAGAGCCCTGGAGCCTGAATGGCCTTTTGTTTGCAATGAAATAAAATCTGCCCTTTAAAAAGCACCTGTGCTGCCAAAATGCCAGGTGAAAGGGCTTGCAGCTGACATGCTGCTAGGGTGGAATTCCTCAAGCTCTGTGGGCCATAGGCCTGGCCTTTGGTGTGGATGAGATTCCCCCAACATGCACCTCTCCCTGTACACAGGCATTTCAGTAACTAACCTCAAGTCTCTGAGCCCCCAGAGATCCTGGCTTTTGGTTTGGGAAAGGCCTTTCTTTTGGGAAGCGATGAGTCTTCTAGTCAGTGCCTCAGGGCAAGGCCTTTCCATCCTCTCCCTGCATCCTCCTCCCAGGCTGGGGTGTGTGATTGCAGGCAGGTCCCAACCAGCTCTCACCAGATTCTTTGCTCTGGCAAAGCAACAGCCTTTACTTGCCCTGATGCTGATGCACCAAGAATCCCGTGTATAAAAGGGGATGCTGTTGCTGTCTCTGTGCCAAGGCTGTTCCTCTGTGCTAAGGCTTTGCCACCACCTCCATACTCCTCAATCGAGGAAACGCTGAGGGGCCAAAACAGCAACTCATAGGAATGCTCGTTTCTATAACATGGAGGTCACCACAGGGTAGACGCTTTGGGTCCTGAGGATCCCCATTGTAGGGCTAGAGAAATCAGGTCTTTCGACTCTCCCACCACTGTGATGATGGACGCCTGTGGTGCTGCGAGAATTCCAGGGTGGGCATGCGCAAGTGGGCGCACCTGAGTTTGACATGGGCTTAAATAGGCGGCGTGTCAGGAGGACGCCAGAACCGACAGGACCGACAGTACTAACAAGCAGCAGCAGTAGAAAGCAACCGAGAGGGTGAGATGCGCTGGGGGTTGGGAGGCCTGCCAGCCTCCCGGCCCCCCGCACCCATGCCTGCCATGTACCTGGCCACCTCTACTAATAAAAGCATGAAAAGCCACCAAGGGCTCCAAGACTATCCTTCCTTGATCCGTCTGCCCAGAACCATCCTGAACCCTGCCCAGTGTGCCACCTTTCCCGCTGCTACACCCATGCACTTGTCATCCATCAGCTGAGACCTGGGGCTCAGTTTCTGTCTCCAAGGATTCCTAGGAGGATTCTACAGGAGAGGAAGAAACACTCCATTGTTTGACTAAAATAATTCTAGTTCAGAACTTTAGGACTCGATAAGGAAAGTTTTGTATGGATTTCTGAGCCAAGCTATCTTGTCAAATTTCTTTGCACGCCTGGCCATACCTTGTGTAAGACTCATCTTTGCATTTTGGTAAGACTGAGGCTACCTGTGTAACTTCACTTCCTGTACCCTCAGGAGGATAAGTCCTCAGAACTATTTGAATATTTACCTTGTTCCAGGCACTATGCCAGGCTCAGGGTCCCCTCTTGGTCCTCAAGAGGTTTTGGATATGAAAAAAAAAATCAGTATAAAATGTCACAGGTGCTATGAGAAGAGTAGGTTTTGGATTCAGTGAGATAGAAATGGTGGGACAGCGATTGCCTCTGTGAGGAGATAATTGGAGGGAAAGGGTGGGGCAGTTTCCCTCCACCTGGAGTTGCTTTGGGAATGAAAGCTTCAACACGAAGCTCTTCCATGGCCTCTTATATCTGTTGGCCAGGCTTGGTCCTGATGGTCACGAACTGTCTATCTGTCTGTCTGCTTTGGTGGGGACCAGCATCTGGGGCATGGATGGAATTCTGCAAGTCCCCATGATTAGAACAGAATTCCTGCCATGGCACAATCTCACCCAGGAAATCACAATTAGATGTTTCCTTCAATAAGAACTATGTTTGTCTAAGACGCACTCTATGTTGGGAGAAAATAAAGAAATAAAAGTAAAGTAGAATCAACTGACCCATGGTCAGAGACCTGAATATTGCCCAGAAATCCAGCTAGGTCTATCCAGTGAGTCACAGATCATGATGTTACCCAGAAGAATAACGAAGGAAACCCTTATTGCTCCCCACTTATGGAACTCATCCTCCATAGCAATGTGACAGTTTGGGTCCTCCTTTCACCCAAATCCATGGCTCAGGGTGTTACCATGCTTAATGACTGCATCTGTTTATGCACCTGACAGCAAAGTTACTGTCATAGTCCCCTTATATAGTGTGTGTTAGTGTGAAGTGTTTACTGTATTACATTAGCCAAGGACCAAAAGCATCTTCTTCCTCATTTTGCTAATCGCACACTCATTTTAGACACAGAAACTTAACTGAACATGGATTATTGGAATTCTAGGTCACATTAGAGTTCACAGAGCATGCTCTTCTTTTTTGCTATTTGGTACCTTATTTATTTTTACTTCATGCTCAATTTCTCTGCTCAATGCAGAGACTTTGGGAAGCCACAGTCAGTTCATTACTACCTGTGAACAGGTGCTTAGAATTTACAAGTCTTGTACTTTAGAGAAAACCATGCTCTTTGGAGGTGCCTCTAAATCAATGTATGCCAGCGGTTCTGAGGTGCATTGCTGTGTCCAAATCAATCTGTCTCTGGATCTGACAGGGGTATGTTAAACCAGAAACCTTGGTGAGGCCAGAGACGAATTGTTTGATGCTCTCCCTGTCCACTGGCCTTCCTGGGCAGAGTGAGAAGGCAGCTCTTTGTCCACACATCCACCTGCCTCTTCCTCCCACCAGGTGCCACCTTCAGGGGCATGACTTGAGGGAAATAGGTAGCTGCAGCAAGTGGGACCTCCTGGCCAGAAGTAAAACTTATTCTAGCTGTTACTCACTGAAAATCATAATCCAGGCTATCCACCACCATTAAAAAATAATTCCTGAGTTTAAAAGCAGTAAACTATCCATTGCCACAGGTTACTTTGAAGACATGCTGCTCTTTGTCCTTCAGGAAGTCACACTAGGGGCTAATGAATCCTGGAGCGAGAGTGTGGGAGGCAGAGGGATGGGAAAACTTACCAGGGAGGGAGCTCCCTCTTCTTCACTTCAGGCTATAAATTTCCCAGCAAAGAAAATGGCTGAGCAGTCGGATCCCCTCTGGCCTGGCACCACTGGCCTTGCACTTTGGGGCTGTAGGACTCACTGGAGCATGGCTCCGCGCCTCCGCGGGTCAGGCCTTCCTGGGTATTCTGCTGGAGGCTCTGAAACCCAAGCCTGGCCTGAAAATCATAATCATACATACCACATACATACATACCACGGCTCCTGCGCCTATTGTCCAAGTCTAGCTCATGACATCGTATGGGATTCTGGTCTACTCACAGACATGCCTGTATTACAAGCGTTGACTGTTTATTTACTTGGTACCCCCCACATCGTAGCCATTGCTTTGGTCGCCAAGAATCCAGTAGTGAACCCAACACAACTGTTGTCATCCTGGGACCCAGATTCTTGGAGAAGAGACAGGCACTGGATATGCAGTGAGATATGGTCAGCATCCCGTGGCTCAGGCGCTATGAAAAACATACAGCGGGGGGCCTCCCTGGTGGCACAAAGGGTTGAGCACCATACTGTGGAGTTGTCACAGCCACTGGAGTGCGAGTTCGATCCCCGGCTGGGGAGGAGACACACATGGTGCAGCAGACCTCTCCTGCCTTGCCCCCTGCTCCCTCTCAGCAGTGTATTTCATTAGATCTGCCTGTTCTGCTCCCCACTCTGTCTCTGGTGGATCCTCTCACCCCCCCCCCCCACATCTCTGGCCTGTACCCCCGCTCTTGTATGCATAAATAAATAAATAAATAAAAATCTTTTATAAAAGAAAAAAAAAAAAAACATACAGCAAGGTGGGGGAGGATGTGAGCTGCTCAGAGGAGGTCGGCTGGTGACTGCCCCTGTGGGAGAGTCCTGCCTGGAGAAGCAGAAAGCCCTGAAGCTTCCTGTCGCAGGGCATTTCAGAGGAACCAGCAGTACACAGTTGAAGGAAGTCTGGCTGTATAAAGGACTGATATAATTACATGCTTTCTATGTAAGTAAGCACTTTGCACACCTAATGTTCATTGTTCCAGTCAATTGTCGTTACATTCCCATGAGCCAGGTACAATTGTTTTCCCATGTCACTGGTGGGAGGATGATCAGAAGGTCTGAAGGATGAGCCAGTTGCCTCAGCTCACAGGGCCAGCACATGGCAATCCTTGAGTCTAGCATGAGTCCAGACATACATGTTCCTAACCTCCAAATCCAGTGTTCTGCACTGCCTTGTCAAGGGGATTCCCAGCCCCCAGGGCTTTGTGTGGAAGAAAGAATACTTTTGAGGCTGCATGTTGCTTGGAAGATGCTTGCAAACCACCTTCTTTGTGAGTCTCCCATCTCTCTTACTTGGAAAACTTGTTCAACCAAAGCTATTGTTTCTCGGGGTGGCTTCCTGAGTCTTTGCTGATGCATCCTTTAGTGAGGCCACTGGGATACCACTGAATGCCACTCTGGTCCCCAGCTTACTTTAGAGCTTCCTGGGGTGCCAAAAAGTCAAAAAGCTCTTTCAAGAATCTGGGATCCAAAATACAGACGTGCATACAGATTACTGTAGATGTGATTACTGACTAGATTTTGGAATCTGTGAGGTTGGTATGTTTAGATTACGGCTCTGCCATTCACTTGCTGTGTGATCTTAAGTGACTTAATTGCCATCTCTGTTCCTTTATTTTAATCTTTGTAAAATAATTGCACCTGTTCCAAGGTTGTGAAATTTAAGAAGTAAACATGTGAGCACACACACAAACTGTTTCTGACAAATTAAGCAACATATAAGTGTTGGCTATTATTATAAGTGAGGTACCAGATAAGTACCAGGTGTCCAAAAGAATCAGGAAAAGAAAAGAAAAGCAACAAGATGACAGTCTCAAGGATTTTCCAGCTAAAATAACCAAGTTAAAGGAAAAACCATTCCAGGTCTTAAGAAAAATGTTGCCACTTTATAAGGCAAGGAATGGCATTCTCAAGGAGAAACAACCCAACATGTACCCAGGAAATGCAACTGTATGCGGTGGCCCTTGGTTGGTGAGGATTCAAGTGCAACCTCTCCCGGCACGGAGAGTGGGAGGAATGTTAAGTGTATGCTGCATTGTCGTTAATTAATTTCTCAAGGGTTGCAGTAATCAGAAGGCTCATCAATGTGTTTCAGCCTGTCTTTCATTTAGAGAATGAGTAGTAAATGTAAATGCAGTGCACTTAGAAACCTTAAAAATCATTCAGTGCTGCAGTAGGAGGGCAGCGACCATGGTCTGTCTCTAAGGAAAAGAAAAAACCCACAAGGGCTTCTTTAATCACATGAAAGAGGAGCAGTTCTAATTCAACAGCAGCAGAGGCTCCCTGTGGCTTTTCAAAATATTATCATTTGGACCTGGTTGTCCCTCTGCTCTTGTACACTGTTTAAAGATGCTCTGCTCCATCCATATTTATATTCCTCCCAGCAGGGAGTGTAATCCTGACTGGCGGATTCTGGGGGCCAGGGCTTGGCAAGGCTGTGCCAAAGGGGTTGCCCTGAACTCATGAGGTGTGCAGAAAAAGCTGCAGAAGAGAAGTGAGTGGGTGGCCCTCCCTCCACCCCCATGCATTCCTTACTGGGAGGCTTGGCCCTGGGCCTGGTTGGGGGCAGGCTTTCTAATTCTTCCAGACCAACCTTGGGGTTACATGCACTCCCCTGTGCTCTACTCTCCACCTCCCCTGAGGAGGTACTTGAAAAGGGCCAATTCCTTCTGGTCTGTGAGGTTGGTATGCTGCAATGGGCCTCTTTCACACACCTGGACTCCTCCCCGGTATTGTTAATATAGAAAAGCCATAGAACAACAGCTTGATTATGTAAGCCCTTTGTAAATGTTTGCTCTTCTCCTTGTGGTTGTTATTGTTACTGCTGGCAGACAATGGGCCACACAGGATTTGGGGGGCTTCTGTCCCTCCAGTTTTCCATCCTGGGCTTCCTGACAATAACTGCTAGCCAAGTCAGCAAACTAAGAGCTATCACATCTTGGATTGTCACTCAAACCTCCATGTCTCTCGTTTGCCCATTTTCATCATGGGTTGACCTAGGTCAGTAACACTGTTGTCATCTTTTCACAGCACTACAACGTGGGGGAACATCGTCACCTTCCTTTCTAGAGGGAATGGGTAACAGCCCATAGAATGCAGAACTTGGACCTCCCTGGTGGTGCGAGGGGTTAAGTCTCAGCACTATGAATCCACTGCAGCATGAGTTTGATCCCTGGTCAGGCAGGTGACCCTTATGGTGCAACAGACCTCACCTGTCTCGCCTGCTGCTCCCCTCAGCAGTGTATTTCAGTCAATCTACCTGTTCTGCTCTGTTTCTGATGAATCCTCTCACTCCCCGCATCTCTGGCTTATACCCCAGTTCTTATATGCAATAATAAATAAAATACATCTTTATAAAGGAAAAAAAAGAAAGAAAACTTCTTTGGAAAGAAAGGGAACAGCAAGAACTCTGTGACACCTCCTCTTCCTTGGGAAAACCAAACATGTCAGTCACTTAACACACGTACTACTCCCCCACCTCTCCTGGAGGCCTTGAATATGAGACCCTCATGTGTGATCTCCACTAAACTTTGGTCTTAAGTTCAGTTCAACTTTGTTGAGAACCAGCTGTGTGCTAAGCGTGATGTCAAGTACTAGGGATATGACATAAACGAACTTGTACCTTTAGAAGGTACACAGTGGGGGATTAAGTCACACTTAGAAACACAACTCCAATAATTCCAATGAAGAGGAGGGCACATGGCCCAATCTAGGCTCCCAAGAGGGCATGGGACCTGAGCTGGCTCTCCAGGACATATGAAGGGCCCCAAGCACTGGGGAGGACATGGGTGTTCCAGACACAGCCATGGTGCAATCTGGCCTCTGGCTCCAAGTTGAGCATAGTTCACAGAACCCCTGTGCTGGCTGAGGGAAAGTGTAGGAAACCAGATGGTGTCCTAGAGGGTGAACTTGGGGCCACACTGGGAGATGGCCCCGAAGAAAGCCTAGAGCTCAGAACCTGAGGAGGGCCTTGGAGAGCCAGGCCTTCTCCTATAAGACTTACCCTCCAAGGGACTGAAGCAAAAGGGTGACATGGACAATTTTACATCTTATTTGCTACTCACCTTGATACTGAAGCCTCCTGAGAACACTGAAGATTTGAGCTGTAGCGATCACAGTTTTCTGTGCTGGTATTTCAAGATAAATCTTTAAAAAAAATAAAATATTACATATGAGAGCCAAGTTGCTCCTTTATTAAACAAATTTGGTAACTGGATATCTGACACCGAAACACTTGGTTAAAAGTGTCTACATCTTCAATTTCTAGTGTAACTCCTAATCTGCAAGAAGAGGTTTTGCTTCAGTGGAAATTAGAATTTGATGGAAATAGGATGATTCCAGGAATTATCCTTGTCACAAGTGTTTGTCCCTGCCCCATCTTAAGCACCCCCATCTTAAGCCCCATCCATCTTAAGCACCACCCCCTCCCACCCGCGTCACAGTTGGGAACACGTCGGAGCACACAGTCCTATTTGCGCACTTGTGTCTGGATCTCAGTGTTAAACCTGGATCGGGATCAGCTTCTCAGATGTTATGGGCAACATGACACAGCATAAAATGAGAACTTAGTTCCCGGCTCTGCCACAAATTGAGTCACGGCTGAAATTCAAAGGAGTGGGGCCTACTACAATCTAACATCTAGTTTTAAATGTGAATCAGGCTTCATTCTTTCCAATTTTTGCTATATTTACTAACTTTTTTGAAGGCTAAGAAAATAGTGGATTAAGTGCTCACAAGTGCCCTATCTATAGTCAGTCTTTAACAGTGTTGCCTACCTACAGCCATCTTCTTAAGAGGGGTTGTTCTACTAAAGATTCAGGTCACTTCACCTTTGGCGGTAAATAGAAATCTATGTATAGTGAGAAATGAGTTTGGCATCTTTTAAATGTCCAATATTTTGTCCTCATTTAGCTCTTGTATTATTCTTTAATGGTTTGTGTTTCTGTCTTATCCTCTCAATAAAGAGTTTGAAAGCAGTAATCTTATTAGATTTCTGTTTTTACATCCCTCACAGCACTTAGCACCATTCCTTGTGCGTAATAGATCATCAGTAAATATTCCTAGATTGACTAGAGGCAGAGGCTCTATAAATAAATATCAACACCACAATAATTGGCAAGAGATATCTGCTTCATCTTCCTTTTCATTGTCAAAACTCTTGCCACAGGAAAATGAACAGAGTGAGGGTCGTGAGGTGTACCCAAAATATTGTAAACTATTTGGATTGACGGGTTGGCACATGCCAGATTATCACTGTGTCTCCTTTCATCACACTATGAGCATGTGGCCAGCAAAACTTGTGACCTTCTCTGACCGCCAGACTCAAGGGAACAAGAAGCAGCACCAGCTCCCCAGGCTATTCATTGTGCTAAGGTGAAGATTACTTCTTCAAAATTCAGGAGAAGCAGGGGAGAGGAGGCCCCTTCCTAGGTCATCTGCAACAAGTTGGGGCAAACTGAGCTGGCTCCATCTGCCCATTTCAAATAATAGGCCATTCAGTCTTGGGAGAGAAATGAATCAGCAACCCCAGGGCCAATTCCCATGGTCCCATCACTTGCCAGCTGGGCAACCCATTTCAAACAACCAACTAGTAAGAGTACCGCAAGTTGGTTTGAGCAAATCCAGACACCTCTCCCTGCAAAAAGTAAAGAGCCACACATGTCTGCTTGGAAAATGAAGTTATTTCACCTTCCCTGGCATTGTTCCACTCCAAGGAACAAGCTTTATTTCTCTTAAAGCTTGGATCCTCTTGACTTGCCAGATAAAAAATGATAAGTTACTGAAATCATTTGCTAAGGGAAATGGATCCAAGCCCAGGGAAAGACATTTTGCTGCTTTTTTAGTACATATCAGTTAGCCTATCTTATAAGCAAAATACTAGTTTGCAACCAGGTAAAGACAATAATTGTTACAATTAGCAATTGTATTCAATGTGGAAGATAATGAGGAATAAGGATGCTGGAGCCAGACAAATGATTCACCTCATATACTTCCCTTCCTGTTCTTGCTAAGGCAGCAAATAAACAGAGTGAATCAGCTGTGGGATGACAGGGGCTTCCCCTCCACCATCACAAGTGGGCTGAATCACAGTCCATCACTTGCTGCCTGAAAGAGGGAGTAGCCAACCTGGAGACTGCACAGACAAGAGGTACCAACGGCACTCAGTTCTCCCTTGGTGCAATACTGTCCTTGGTGCACAGAGACTTTTGTGGAAAGTGGAAAACTACAAGGTTATATGGTACAGAGTATAACAGTAATTTAAAGTTTTTGCCTTTATTGCTGCCATGAAATAAATTCCAAGGATCTAGAGTATTTTTGTTCAACAACTTCTTAGATCATTCTTTTGATTTGAAATATATGCATTTCTGCATATATTTAACAGCAGGAACAGAGGAACAGGAGGAAGAAAAGAAAAAGGAGGAGACTGGGAGACAGAGAGGGAGCAAAAAGCTCCCTTGTTCTGGGAAGACTTTGACCAAACTGGGCTCAAGTGGCAGAAAAGACAGAGGCAGCTGACAGTCTTTTTGCACATGTTGCACATTTGAAGTTTCTGCTTTGATTAGTGCCTCTCTGTGTTATCTGAAAAGCCTATCACTAAAGCAAAAACTGACAGTACTTCAAGGAGTAATTGACAAACCTGTGATCAGAGTGGAAGAGTTAACACTTTTTCCTTCGTAATTGATAGATCAAATATCTCCCCCACCATAAATTCAGTAAAGTCATAAAGATTTTGAACAAGATGATGAACAAGTATGATGTGAAGGGCGGCAGTCAGCCACCTGGGGAAATACACTCTTTCCAAAGTCACAAGTTACATTATGAAAACTGATGATGAATTAAGTGATTAAGCAAATATCAAGTTCCGAGAAAGACTCAGTATCACAAGGCCATTGCAGCTCAGTTAGAAAACAGTAAAAATTGTATCTTAAGATTTCTAAATGTTGACAAACTTAAAAGCACAGCATGCAAGTATCTTGAGACAGAGAGCAGATTTTGGTGGCCCAGAGCTGGAGAGAAGAATGTGGGGTGACTGCTTGGTGAACATGGGCTGTTATTTTGAGGGAATGAAAATGTGTTGGAAATAGAAAGAGGTGGTTGCACACGCTGTGAATGTACTAGATTGTACATTTCAACATGGTCAACTTTATGTTATGTGAATTTCACCACAATAGAAATAATGTCTATATCACATCTGTTGACCTGTGGACAACAGTGTATGAAGTTTGTGAAATATTTTTATTTTTAAGTTATACAGTGATGAATGTGCACTTTTTTGTGTTATATGTACATAGGTTTTTATTTTCTATACTATGCTTCAATAAGGAGCTTAAATATTTTAAAGCACATTATTTAATTCCTCATGCATCAAAGACAAACCATACTGTAAAGTATAAAAGACAAAAGCTGAATGACACTACTCTCAAAATTCATGGCATGTAAGGAACTCATTCAGATCCATAGAAAACAGTCAAGACAGACAATGATGATGAATTCTCCAAAGTACCCATGAAAGAAAACCAGGTTTAAATGTTCATTTGGGGGCCTCCCTGGTGGCACAGTTGGTTGGGCAACACACTGTGAAGCAAACCACAGCCACTGCAGCACGAGTTTGATCCCTACCGCTGGCCAGGGAGGGGACCCACATGGCGTAGCAGATCTCTCCTGCCTCACCTGCTGCTGCCTCAGCAGTATGTTTCAGTCAGTCTGCCTGTTCTGCTTCCCACTCTGTCTCTGGTGGGTCCTCTCGCGTCCTGCGACTCTGGCCTGTACCCCAGCTCTTGTATGCATAAATAAATAAATCTTTTAAAATAAATAAAAAAATTTTCATTTGGAAAAAGAAGAAAGGTTTAAACTGAATAAGCTGAGCATCAAACATAAGAAAGTAAAAACAAAACAACAGAATATCCCCAAAGAAAGTAAAAAGGAAAAAATAACCTTAAAGAAGCGACAACAGATGCAAGAAAGATGATTTGTGAAGACAGATTAGCTCTCAGAGCAGATGAACCCCTGGGAAGGTTGACTAATGAAATAAAAAACAAGTAGAAAGAAAGAGCAAAGGCACAAATAATATCAGGAATATAAAAGGAGAATGCATAAAGGTCCAAAAAATAATAGCGATGTAAGATTGAAACCCTCAAGCTAATAAACTTGAAAATGTCCATTTTAAGTGGAAAATTTCTATACAATGTAAGTTACCAAAGTTGACTAAAAAAGAAATAAAAAGTATAATGAGCAGAAAAATCTACCCACAGAAGAAGTCTTAGGTTTCTAGAATTTTGTTTGTAAGTTCTATGTAATATTTTAGTTACAGTCTTAGAGTATAAGTTATATGTCAGCAATAAAGACACAGAAACCAAAAATGAGGAGACAAGGACAGACTGGGGACACCTGGTGGGGAGGGGTGGGAGAGGGTTGAGGAAAGATAGGAGCACGAGGGACTGAGGTGATGGTGCACTGGTGAGATGGTGATGGGGAATGCATGGGGATTACAATTAATGGCAAGTATATGTAAATTTTAAAATATTTTAATTAAAAAAAAGAGTATAAGTTATATGTTAAGGAAACAGGATTCATGGGATATAATCAAGAAAGTTATTACATTTCAGCCTTCTGCTGTCCCTTTAAATCTTTTCAGTGAAGAGAATCATTTCCCTGCTTTGAGATTAAAATGGCAAGTCCTTGATTTTATGACTATCATTGAGTAATCAAAATGTCTGTATTTATTTTAGACATAATAAACCCAAACTCAAATTAGTAACTTAAAATGTCCAGCATAATATAATAAGCTAAGCTTTCACTTCTTTTCTTCCCCCAACTAGAAACATGGCAGGCTGACGATCTGTTTGGAGGGTCGGGGTGGGAGTGGGGAAGGAATTAGGGTCTTTGCCTCTCATATTCTCAATCACCCCTCCATTTAACAGGAGACAGAGGAACCACTAGTTTCCTGAGAAAAATTTAATACAAAGAATTATTAACTAAATGTAAAGTTACTAACCAGGTAACTAAGGACACAAGAAGAGATTTGTGCGCCTCTGTATACCATAAATGCAACGATTTCAAGAAGTCACTATCATCCCCATGGATGAAGGAATAAAAAGAGATTGTTAATTAAGACTTTAAGGCTTAGACAAGGATCCTCAGCGTTGAGATGCTGAGGAGGAAGTGAGGCTTGACTGGTGCTACTGTCTCTCAGCTCAGAGGAAAGAGCCTGTAAATCTGGGAGCTTGGTTCTGAAGAGGGGGTGTTAGCTGATATGTAAACGTGCCTCAGGATGAAAGGGTAGATGCGATAGCTTTGGGGGAAACGCACTTTGGATCAGCTGCAGCTGTAGAAGAAACTGCCACTGCTGAGGTGAAGAGATGGGGCTGGAAAGACACTCAGAGGAGACACAGGCAGACAGAAGCCCACAGGAGGAGGAAGAGGAAGTGCATACATCTCTTCTGTGCCTCTAGCCCTCCCTGAATGAGCCCTGACAGTAAGCCCGGTAGGGAACCACCAGCAGCACAGAAGGGAGGTTTGCAGGGTCGTGGCTCCAGCATCACAGAGCAGAGAATAAGAGTGTGGGCTTGGACCTGAAAGGCATAAACGTCATAGCTGACACACTTTATGTTTGATCCTCTCTGGGTTTGGGAGATGGGGAAGGAGGGAAAGAGAAAGTTCTTATTTAACTGATATTGTGTGAGAGTGTTTTGCTCTCTCTGGACTTACTGGGTTTGAAGTTGACTTGCTCATGGAGAGCTTTCATGTGAACTTTGGAGAACCTGTTTTCTTACTCTGTTTATGTCAATTGCTTTGATTCCAATTAACAATCTGTATTCTGGAAGTTGCTTATGAACCCCCATTTAGTGCCTAGTAAAAGCAGCATTCACCTCCAGTTGCCCCTGTAGCAAAGTCTGTTCACCTCTCCAACTGGTCTATTTGAGACAATGTAAGATGACCCCGTGCCAGTTCTTTTATGCATATCTGACTGTATCTAAGCCAAGAAAAACTTGTGCATTCTTTGCCCGAGCATATTTTGGAAAGGCAAGCTAATTCAAGCCCAGCAAACCTTTCTTTCCCTCCATCACTGAAGCAGTTAGCACCTGGTTCTCGCCTCCTGTGTTCTAGATGAGCCAGACACAAGTCCCTGGTTCTGCCTAACCACAGAGGAATACATGAACTTCTCCAAGGGGAACTATCGAATCTCTTTTCAATGGCTCAATTTATGCAAGTAATGTTTTCCTAAAGAAAACTGAAAACTTCCCATCAAACTCTACTCCACATGCTTGAGAGGGTGAGTTAATATCATGGCCCTAATTCCTGGATATTTTCTTTGAAAAAGGCTATGTTGGCCTAGTATCTCACTTCAAAGTTTTTACCTTTTGAACCTTGGTACTTCAGTTGAAACTTAATTTAACATCCTCTGGTGTCAGTCTTAAATTCTTCTAGTTTATCCCATGAGATTAGTATAACACTGATCCTAAAATCACATAAATCAGGACTAGAAATGAAAATTGTACTCATAAGCAAAGTTGCAAAACCAAACTATTCTAAACAATCATTAACCAAATCTAGCAGCATGTGAAAAAAGATAACCAGCACACTAAGTTGAGTTTATCCCAGAGATGCAAAGTTGAGTCAACATTATTTTAAAAATTTAATGTTATCTATTAGATTAAAAGAACAGAAGAGGAAAACCATCTAAAAATCATTTTCAATAAATGCAGAAAAAGCATTTGTGAAATATTAAACTTAATTTGTTATAGAAACTGAAAATTATAATTAAAAAGGTAATTTCTTTAAGAGGATAAAAGCCCAAAATTAAACAAAATATTTGGTGGCAGATGTTATTCATGGTAAAACTTACAAGCATTCTCTTTAAGATCAGGAATAAGTTAAGAATGCCCAACATCTAACACTTCTCATTTATAAAATGTAAAAGTAAAAGGTAGGAAATTGGAAAGGAAGGAATAAAATAATCATTATTAGCAGATGACATCATTGTTTGTAGAGAATATCCAGAAGAATCTATAGTCAGATAGATTTAATTGCTAAAATTAAGAGGAGAATTTAGCAAAGTGACTGAGTATACAAAACCCAATTGTTTTTCCATAAAATAATAATGTAAATATGGTAATATAATTTTTAAAAGATATGATTACAATAGAAATGAGATAGAAGAGAATGAGGGAAAGACCTTTATGGGGAAAAAAAAACTATTAGAAAAAATTATTTGGTGTCCTCTGTCACACCAAATATAAAATACAATTCAGGGTAAATAGAAACTTAACTGTTAAAGGCAAAAATTTTAAGACTTTATATGTCAATACAGAAGAATATTTAATGACTTTGAGTGAGAAAGTGCTTTTTAGATAAGACTCAAAATACAAATCATAAAGGAAAAGATGGATAAATTAGGGATGTTTGAATTATTAGTAACTTTTTATCAAAACACTGTACAGAAGATGAAAACAGCCAAAATTTGAAAGGGATGTTTTCCACACATAAAATTAACAAAAAATTGGTATGTAGAATCCTTGACAAACTGCTAAAATTCAGTATGAAAAACACAAACAATAATATAAAATAAGCAACAGGAAAGAAAAGTCTTCTCACTGGAGAGAAAAGAGAGTGACTAATAAATACATAAATGTAGCATCATTTCATGAGTAGTAAAAATAAAGCAAAATGAAATCAGACCGAAAGATGGGTTACAGACACCAGATTGGAACAGATGTAGTCTGACAAGTTTCAGTGTTGAAAAACTGCGTACCATAGATTCTCTTGAGCGTCAATAATGGGTGAAACAGTCACTTTGGAAAACAATTTGAACTGATACAATCTGTGCATCCCAAGAATATGCTTTCTAAAAACCCTTGCAAGTGAGCACCAGGTGATATGTTTGTGGCAACGTTGTTTATACTAACAAACATTTTTTGAACACAATTTAAATGTTTACCAACAAGAGAATAGACAAATCATTTTCATCAGATGAAATGATTCATAAGATGGCTGAAATAGTGAAAATGAGTCAATTAAAAAGCTCAGAAATAGAAGGTTGGCAGGAAAATAATATATGGAATATGGTATTTTAAGAAGTTTGGAAAATAAGCAAAGAAAGCAATATTTTGTCTAACGATACTCCTGTGCAGTCAACTACAAACCCAACACCAAAGGAATGACCAAGCCAGATTCAAGGTTATCTGTCAGGGAGGAACTAATGGCAGTGACTGCCTGGGGTCTCACAGGTAGTATTGCCAGATAAACTATAGAGGACACAGTTCACTTTGAATTTAAGCAATGAATACTTTTATTTAGCAAAGTCTATGTTTGTTTTTAAAGATTCATTTTTATTTAAAGATTTATTTGTTATCTTGTATGTACGCATACAATGACTGGGGTGTTGGCCAGAAGTGCATTCACCAGAGACAGAGTGGGGAGCAGAACAGGCAGATCTGATGAAATACACTGCTGAGGGGAGCAGTGGGGGAGACAGGAGAGCTCTATTGTGCCAGCAATGAATACTTTTTTGAAGCTCTAAGTCCCAGAGAGTGCATACTGATGCTAAAAATTAATAGTTTACCCGAAATTAAAAGTTAACTGAGCATCCTTCTTATAATTATTGAGGTAACACTGGTTTACAATACCCTATATGATTCAGAGGTTTAGGATCACACCCTTCAGATGTATGTCATCACATCACACCCACCACCAAGGCACCCAGAATCCTGCATCCTTATCCAACATAGGCTTGTCTTGTTATTGTTGGCTAATCTGGCAACCCTACCCACAGGGAGCTTCCGTGATATTTATCATGTACTGTTTCTTAGATTGGAATCTCATCAATTCTCATTTTATTGTTCTATTTATTAAAAAGTCAACCAAAACTTTGAAATAAGTTTGTCATCACTTATAACTCCACTTGGCAGACCCAAATTATTTATTTATTTTCAGTTTAAGTAGTTGTAGGGCTGGGGTGTCAAGTGCTACTCATCCTTGCCCTCCTGGGGAGTTTTGCAACTGTGCTTTCTCCTTATTGCCCTCTCTGTACTTCCGCTGGGAATTACTTTACCCCTACCCCACCACTATAAATAGCAGCTATTGGAATCTGTGAGATAAGCTATCCGAGCACTTTCCTTCTCCATTGCCTGAAAGTGCAGGGTGTTATGCAATGCAGGATCCACTTTATTTATTTATTTTTTTTTTGCCAGGAAAGCAAATACAATATAATTCTACTCCAATCATCATTATTTATCTGATCCTTTTTATATTTTCTGCCTTTCTTTTTTTTTTTTTAATTTTTTTTTATTAGTTATATTTGACATCATTTGTAGTCCCCAGGGGGTACCCACCACCATTTCACCCGTGCACCATCACC
>JAGFMF010011606.1:9384425-9402184 GCA_019455555.1 Galemys pyrenaicus | reverse complement strand
CATTTCTAGTAGACTGAGGAACCTCCATATGGCCTTCCATAATGGTTGGATTAGCTTGCATTCCCACCAGCAGTGTACCAGGGTTCCTTTTTCTCCACAGCAGGATCCACTTTAAACTCATATTTCAAGCTATAAAAGACATTTTTAAGTATCAAAGAGACCCCTCTCTCCAAGTCCTCAGAGAAAACATCAGAAAAGAGATCACAAAGAACATTCAGATTAAAGAGGCTATTAGTTGCAAAATCATTTGTCTAGCCCCATGAGAAGCAGTTTACCAGAGGGAAAAAGCCTTCTATAAAATTCAATTGATGAAGAATCAATATCTAAAGATTCTTCTAGACGTAAATGTACCAACAAAGGTTAGAGACTTTGCAAAGAATACTAAGGAGCCCAAAACATGAGTAGGTTATTGCGGGCATTGTACAAATAGCAAGGGCGTGGGGTGGAACTGCTCAGAGCAATTACAAAGAGATTCCAACCAGTGGTGCCATTAGCAAGCCTCAAGATTATGGGAAGCTTTGCTTAGCTCCCTGTTATGTTTCTGGTGCTTAACCCAGTAGCTAACACAGAGCTGTCCTCAATACTTATTTGTGGGAATACATAGTGAAAGAAGTAGCAAAGGGAATATTATCAGATCCTTAGAAAGGACTTAAAACTTCACATCAGAATCTGCTGATTCTCTTATACATTTTATGACTTATAAGTTTATAAGCTGTTTTCTGTTCTCAATGAAAAGTGTGGGTTCACAAAGTTCTGAACTAGAAGAAGCCTGGGGGAGAGCCACACAATAGTTCTAGCCAAGAATCTGGTTCCAGAGTGTGCAGAACCACCAAGGAAGTTCCTAACAGATGTCACTTTAGCTAAGTCTGCTGCTGCATTTGCTTTGTCTCCCGGCACTGCTGTGTAGACACCTTTGGTTCCTTCTGGCAGAACTTGAGGGATAATCGCCAAACTTCTGACACTTTCTCCTTTGTCATAAGACAAAAGGCCAGCCTTCTCCATCGATTCTTGTGTTTAATCATTTATTAAATTAATCATTTAATCATTAATCAATAAACATTTATAGAGCTTGTGCCAGGTTCTGTGCTAAGCCCTGGAGTTTGGTGGTAGTATTTAATGAGCACTTATTAAGGCAGGCATAGTGGTAAGCACATTGCTTAAATTATCTAATTTAAGCAATCTAATTTAACCCTAAGCAGTAGGTGCTATTATTATCACATCTAACACACAAGGAAACAGAGGTGGGTAAGAATTGACCAGTGGTTTCAAAATTGGAGACAGACATTTGCAATATATTGTTCTGAGGATTTTGCAAAGTACCATGGGGACACAGCATATATGGGACTAGAGAACTGTCTTATCCAACTGTTTTAGTTGTTTATTGCTGCATAGTGACATTACCACCCAATTAGCTTAAAACAACACACATAAATTTTCTTACATTATCTGTGGAGTCAGGAGTCCAGTCCTGGATGAGCTGGATCCTTTGTTTTGAGTTACCCGCAAAGCTACCATAAGTATCAGCTAGGCTGAATTCTAATCTGAGGGCTCAGCTGGGGAAGGATATGCTTCTAAGCTCCTGGGGTTGTTGACAGTGTTCAGTTCTTTGCAGGCTGTCAGACTGAGGGCCTCCACTGGATATAGTGGTCAGCTGCTTGTTGCCCTCGTCTCCACAGGGAAGCTTACCATGCAGCCTCCAGCAGCCAGCTGCTTCAAAGTCAGCAAAGGAGAGGATTTCCTCGAGAGAGGAGCTTTAAGACTCATGAAATATAATCTTGAAGGGACATGTTATCAGTTTTATGTCTTAGTTAGAATGAAGTCTCAGGTCTGGCCAAAGCAAAGGGGAAGGTTAGAGAAGGGTGTGAAAACAGGACCTGAGAAGCACAGGAGCTGCTTTGGTGTCTGTGGGCCACACCACCCTTGACTCTTCTTCAGCTTTTCCTGCTACATGCCTCCAGCACGACCAGACTGCTGCATGCACTTATGGCATATTCGCCAGCCCACCCTGTCTAGCATCATACCATTCACAGAAGCAAGCCCCCTCCTTCTAGTGTTTCTAACACTGTGTTATGTTATCCATTACTCATTGCTCTCTTCACCAAATACTGGAAGTTCTTGAAGTCAGAGACTGAAACTTTTATTTCTATATTTCCAGTAGAGAAAATAGCAAATGAGTTTGTCAAATAAATGGAAGAAAAATGGTAGCACAACCAACTGGCCTGGGGCAGCCAAGAGTAAGTATGAGGAAGAGTTCACACAGGAGGCAAACATAAGCTGTTCTTTCTTACTGGGCTCTGGCTGGACACGGAACTTCCTTAAAGAGAATTCAGGAACAATTTCCAGTGAGATATAATAAAAGTCTTGATTTACTGTGCTATTGTGCTTTGATTTCCTAACTGAACAATCTCTGTGGTGATAAAAACAAGAACACCCCGTTATCTATGTAACAAGATGACTGTTAACTAAATCTATTGTGGTAATCATTTTATAATGTATAAATCAAGCATCATGCTGTGCATCTAAAACATATAGACAGAGTTATACCAACTTGTTTTCCTAAAATGAAAAAAAAAAACCTAAAAAATAAAACAAGAAAGTCCACTATGTTGCTTCAGCCCAGTAAAAACCAATATCCTTGTCTTCTTAATGTGGTAATGGGAGGTAGCAAGTGGGATGTTCCCTATTTTTCTGGAAGTGGTATTAGGAACCAAAGCAGAAGGGCTTTAAGTTTCTTGCAGTCCAGCTAAGGACAGAATCCAGTTCAGAGGCCACCTCCCTGCAGAATTTGTGACAGATACCATTTTGGCAGCCACCTGTTCCTCCCACCACCTTGTTTGACCGACAAGTCCCTGTAATACTCTGAGAGTTTTGAAGCCAATAGAAGTAGATAAGACCAAGAACGTTCTTCATTCTGGTTACACATGTTTAAGATCTTTGTCAAGTCTCCTCTCAATATTTTCTTCATACAACACCACTTCTGTTTCTTTATGGTTTCCATACCACAGCACTTAAGTCATCCACTGTGATTCTTCTAAGGGTTGATAATGGCAAAGTTAAGACCAACACGATGTCCTTCTTGGTCTCTGCAGCACCTGCTGGAAGCTCACTCACTTGAACCTGACCATGGGTCAAATTAGCAAATAGAAACTTTAGGGCCAGCCAGTACACGTAAAGAAATCACTGTTACATACAGAAATACTCAGCACTAAATTCAGGTATTAAAACCAGAAATGGTTACCACTTGAAAATCATCATTCTGTGGTTTTGTCTATGGTGATAGAGTTAGTTCCCCAAATGAAACTATGAAAGAAACAGAAAATCAAACACAGGCCTGAATGTCACACTCACCTCAATGTCTTGAGGAGGAGAGCCGAGGATGAGCAGAGTCAGCTTTTAATGGAACTCAGTTATCCATTCAGTCAGTAGAGGCCTGTGCACCTGATGTTCCTTTGCATGTTCACTTTGACTCAGAATAAAGGCGCTCATCAGAGACGTTCATGGCCTTCTGCTGTTTCCCCTGCAGCACCGATCACCTTCACACTGGTTCACTGCTGCTCAGTGCTTCCCCTGGCCCTGTCTTGAAGTATGGCTAAATAGTTGGAAATTTTCCTTTAAGTTGTTTCTGTTAAGTGTGGCCTTTTTGGTCACCTCAAGTTGCTTTGAGGGCAGTAAAAACTATTTAGAGGCTAGTATTGCTTTTAAAAATTAATATTCAATTTGTTAAAGTTACAGGTTTAAAAAAATTAATTTTTCCTGATGCTTTTAAGTTCTGAATAAAATTGTATTGTTCTTTGTATATTATATGTAGCTGTCCTATGTTTAAAAAAAACTATTTTAAAAGTCTGAATAATGTGTGATCTGATTTCTAAGCCAAGCTAACACCTTCAAGGGGGAAAAGTAGAAGGAAAAGAGGTAGAGAGGTGAGAAGGCTAGAGAAAGGTCATTGACACCACTTTAATGAGATGGGCGACCAGTGCAAGGCTAAGAGCAGAGGGATGATATGATTTAATTTGAATTTTTAAAATAACACAGAGTGGAGAATACAGACTGTAAAAGGGGAAAGTTGAAGCAGAGAGGCCAATCACAGAGTGTGTAAGATCCAGTCAAGAGATTAAGGAGAGTCAAGGCAATTTGTTAACATATGTGGGATGTGAGAAATAAGTGAACTAAAAAAATGATGCTAAGAATTTTGACAGGAACAAACCGAAAGATTGTGTTACCATCAACTGAGATGGGAAGGACTGTGAAGACAGTAAGTTTGGGGAGGGAAAAATTACTAGATATTGCAAGGGAATTTTTTTTTTCTAATTGAAGTAGCATTAGTTTACAACATTGTTTGCATTTTAGCAGTAAAGTGTCTCCCGTTTGGGTGGGGTTACCACACCATACCTATCGCCAAAACACCAACAGTCCACCACCATAGTATGTTGTGCTCCCTCCCCACTTCCTTCTCTCACATCCCTCCTTTCCTTCTGATACCCTAGTTCTACAGTCCGATTTCTAGCATTTATTGTTAATTTTACTTTTATCTGACCCTTTGTTTGGTTTCTCTGTATTGCATATATAAGTAATACCATCTGGCATTTGTCTTTTACCTTCTGACTGAATTCTCTTAGCATAATCCTCTCCAGCTCCACCCATGTTGTTAGAAATATTTTTGATCGCTGAGTAGTAGTCCATTGTGGAATATACACACACACACATACACACACACACAAGTCCCTGTAATATATACCAGATCTTTCGGATCCACTCATCTGTATCTGTGTGCTTAAGTTGTTTCCATATTTGGCTATTCTAAATAAGTGCTACAATGAGTATGGAGCACATGTTTCCCTTGCATTTAGTGTTTTTGAATTCTTGGGGAGATACCTGAGAATGGAATTGCTGCATCATATGGCAGATCCATTTTTTAATCTTTTGAGGAAACTCCACTCCGCTTTTCATAGGGGCTGGACCAGTCCACGTTCCTACTAACAGTGTAAAAAGATTTATTTTTTTTCTCCATATCCTCACCAGTACTTGTTTCTGGTCATTTTGATACAGGTTGTTCTCACAGGTGTGAGGCAGTATCTCATAATGGTTTTGACTTACTTTTCCCTGAAGATAAGTGATAATGAACATTTTTCAGGTGCTTGTTTTTTGGAGAAGTGCCTATTTAACTTTTCTGCCCATTTTTAAAAATATGGTTATTCGTTTTCTTTTTGTTGAGTTGTATGAATTCCACATATATCTTGAATATCAGCCCCTTGTCTGATGTACGGTGTGCAAATATTTTCTCCCATTGGTAGGGTGTCTTTTTGTTTTAATGATGGTTTCTTTTGTTGTGCAGAAGTTTTTCAATTTGATGTAGTTCTAATTGTTTATTTTCTTTTAGTTTTTCTTTCTGCTGGAAATGATTACACAAAGACATCACTGAAGCTTGTCAGGCAGTGTTTTTGCTTATGTTTTCATCTATGTATTCTATGTTTTCATTTATTTTTTTAAGGACTTTATTTATTTATTTATTTATTAGAGATTTGATTATTTTTGTGCATACATGTACAGGCCAGAGTTGCTGGAGGTGAGAGGAGGTCACCAGAGACCAAGCGGGGAGCAGAACAGGCAGACTGACTGAAACACACTGCTGAGGGGAGCAGCGGGCGAGGCAGGAGAGGTCTGCTGTGCCATGTAGATCCCCTCCCTGGCCAGGGATCAAATTCATAGTGCTGTGCAGCAGATGCTTCAGAGTGCGGCGCCCAACCTGCTGTGCCACCAAGGAGTCCCTGTTTTCATTTCTTATATTCAAGTCTATTATCCATTTTGAGTTTATTTTTGTGTATGGTGTGCAATAGTGGTTTTTTTCGTCCTTTTGCATGTGACTCTCTGGTTTTCCCAAAACCATTTACTAAAGAGGTTTTCCTTTATCTATGGCTCTTTTGTCACAAATTAATTGTTCATAAAAGTATGGGTTTATTTCTGGCATCTGAATTCTATTCCATTGGTCTGTATGTTTTTCTTCCAGTACCGTGCTGTTTTAATTATTATAGCTTTGAACTATAGTTCAAACTATAGTCCAGACATATGAAACCACCATTCTTCAAAGGGAATTTGCTATATGAATTTGGAGCTTAAGACAGATGGAGGGTTCTTGGATATAAATATAAATGTGGGAGTTGTTCCATATAGACTTGGAGCCATCTGAATAATGAGATGATCAATAGAGTGAAGGTAGATACAAAAGAGAACTACATCAGTAGTGGATTCCTCTAACATCAACAAGTCAGGAAAAGAGGAAAACCTGCAATGGAAACTGAGAAGGGACAACTAAGAGATGTGGTATACTAAAAGCCAAAAACTGTATCCTTAGTGGTGCTAGAATTTGTATTTCACTGTGGGAATGTCCTCCATCTAATGACAAGGAGCCTTCTGTGGTACAGGTTCTCTTGTAGTTATCCCTCTCAGTTTTACCTAACCTTTCCAGCTAAATATCATTAGTCTTTTTGCATAAACTTCTAGAGAGGTGTCAAATGGCTATTAACAATTTTAAAATAATAACAAAAATGAAAATTTAAAAATATGTCTCAGGATTACAACAGCAATTTTGTAAAAAGTGTGCCTAGAATTCATTCACATAATCTATGTAAGATGTGCACACGCACGCAAATCCCCTTACCATCACTAGTTCTTAAGAAAACTCCAGTTGGTCCAATAGTAATAATGAATTTTAAACCATACCTTGTAAATTGTGCAAAAGCAATCCAAATGGCACTTTTGGATAGTGATAACTCTGGTCATGCATTTTGGACAGTGTGGGCAGCCAATGAGTATGCAGCCTCTTTCTTGATCCATGAATGTCTACTAGAAGTAATCTTAGTGACTAATGTAAACTTTTTTTGAACTCAGGGTTCACCTTATTTCCCTCAGTACCTTTCCCGGTACCCAGCACACTGTCTAACTCATACAGATGCTCTATAGCAGCTTGCTGAATGACTGAATAGTGTATACTGCATTAATGAATGGTTTGGACTACAAAGACTCTTCATGTGAGACTCAGATAAGCAAAACATTTACACTTGGAAAATTCTTTTTACATTGAATTTATTGCATAATTTTTGATTGAATTACTTATGCTCTTAAAAAGATTCAAAACTGGAGGTTTTCTACTCCAAGACAGGCAAGATGCTTTCTACTGTGTTTGAAGCTCATATATTTCTGAAAGGTATAGCTAGAGAGAGGGGGGAGATTCTGTTTTCTAATCAGCAATGTTGTTGAGGACAGATGCTATTTTATTTTTTGTATATCTTTTTTGCTACTATTGCAAGATTATGATTTTCTGTATTGTCAAGGTAAATAAAATGTGTGAGAAGGCAAGCAAAATGATATCATCGTTGAATACACTACATAGGTACATATGAGAAGCTGTATCACTAGCCAAAGGGCCATATAATAGAGTCATTCTGCAAACCAATCAAAAGGACCATTTCCATGAGCAGCGCCTTATTATATGCATAATCAACAGTCTACCTAGGGCCTCTTTCTGTGAGGGAAGCGGGAGAGATAAAGATTCATTTTGTCAGTGTGTTCTATTTTTTCATATGATTCTTTGCTGTCTCCAGAATTTTTTTTTCAGTACTCAGACAGCTATAAAATTGATTGGCTTGAAAGCCAAATAAAATAAAACACAGTAGCCTACTTTATCATTTACTACTAGCTATTTATTATGAGCAGTGCTGTGTTGGGATATCGACCCTGAGATTAAAGCTAGAGAAATATAGATTCTGAGATTCTGTGGACACATAAAGCTCCCCAGCCGTGGTGACAGATGATAATGAGATTATACTCAGAGGCCATCTTTTATCTCAATGGAACCCAGCAGCTATCATTTTTTAAAAATAATGAATTGTACAAACAATGCAGGGAACATTTACTTAGCAGTTCGGCAAAGCAGCTTCCTCGGGTCCAAATACATTGGCAGGCTGCCCAGCTAGCTGTTTGGCCAATGAGGACAGATGCTCCTCCAGTTCATTTATTTGTAGGCTGGTTGGCTGAATCACTTGTTCCTTCATTTACTTCAACCCACCTAGCATGGGAGGTACTCAAGGAATACCATTACTTGTATTCAACATGTTCTTCTTGCCTCCATGCCTTTTTTTATTTTGAGTAGCCATCTAGCTGGGAAACCCTCTTGCATCACCAAAATCAAAATCCACTTACTCCTTTAACACACAGCTCAAGTCTCAGATCCCCACAAAATCTAAAGCAAAACTTGAATCAATTGTTCTGGATCCAAATCCTGGATTGACCACTTATTAGAATAGGAACTAAAAGCCACTCATATCATCAGAGTCTTATTTACTACAAAGTGAGGCTAAAATTCTCTCCAAGACAAAAATAGACATGTAGAACAATGAAGTGAGTTGAGACCCCAAAAGTAAAGCTGTACATGTATAGATAGTTAACCTATGGCACAGGAATCGAAAGTATACACCTGAGAAAGGAGAGTCTCTTCTACAAGTGGTGCTGGGAAAACTGGACAGTCACATACAAAAGAATGAAACTAGATCATTATTTCCCACCTCACACAAAAATTAACTCAGAATAGGTTAAATTCATGTAATACCTGAAACCATAAAATACATAGATGAAAACACAGGCAAAACATTCCACAATACTGGCTCTGGGGATGTCTTTTTAGACTGTCCCCAATGATAAAAAAAACAAAAAACAAAAAAACCCCACAAAACTAATGTGAATATAAATAAATGGGCCTACATCAAACAAAAATGCTTCTCCATAGTGAAAGAAACTATCAGTAAAACAAAAATGCGTGCAACCAAGAGATAAAATACTTGCACACCATATATCTGAAAAAAGGGCTGACACCCAAGATATATAAAGAAATCATGCAACTTAGCAAAAAGAAAACAAAGAACCCAATCAAAAAATGGACAGAAGCCCTAACTTATCAGTTAATGTGAATTCCCCATCTTTGGTGCCTTTTCTCACTTAAATTTATGACTCACACCCTGGTGATTAACTAGACACTGAATTTTTCACAGCAGGATGTCCTGCAGCCCAGGCTATTGTGTGAAATTTTCCTTCTGGTTGTTTTAACCCATGCTTCCGGCTATATATGGAAAACACTTCAGATATACCTGCAGCCCCTCTTACCTTATCATTGCTCTCAGCTGAGGATCTGGAGCATCCACTCACTGATAAGCACATCTTCACGCTCCCTGTCTGCATACTCTACCTCCCCTCCTGTTGCTATGGATGGACTGTCACTGAGGTTGCTAGAGATCAGATACTCCGCTTCCATCCTGGAGTCCATTCCTCCCAGCAATTATCACTCTCTCCTCCAGTATCACTTATTCCCCCTGTACTAGATCATCCCCACCAGCAACTAATATGCAATAATGCCACCTATCTTAAAATAAATCCAATTTCTCCTGCCTCTCTTGATCTCACATGTCCCTCCAGCCACCACCCCATTTCTTTTATCCCTTTTTAGGAAAAGAAACAGAAGCACAACTTAAAAATAGTCCTCATCATACCCAGTCCTCTCCTCTCAATCTCCCTTGAACCCCCTCCAATCAGGTTTTCATCCCCATCACTGCACTGAAATAGTTTTGTCAAGGTCACTGAACACCTCCAAGGCCAAATCAACAGTCAATTCTTATACCTCAGGCTACGGCATTTGACACAGCTGATTACTCCAATCTCCTGGGACTCTTGGTTCTCTGCCTACATCACTGACTGCTCCTTCTTAGCCTCTTCAATTGACTCCTTATTTCTCTGAGCTCAAACATTGCAAATTCCTAGGGGTTAGTTCTTGGACCTGATGTCATCTCTATCTGTACTCACTGTCCATATAATTTAGTCTGGCCTCATTGCTTTAAATACCATTCATACACTGGTGACTCCAAGATTAATATCTCTAGCTTGGGCCTCCCCCTGAACTGCAGATTTGTTATCTAGCTGCTTTCCCAACATCTCCACCTGGTTGTCTCTGCAATACTAAAACCAAATTCTTGATTCCTATTCACCTGCAAATCTGCTGCCTCTTTTCTATCTCAGTAAAAAGAAGTTCCACTTTTGTAGTCAGGACAAAAACCCTAAACATTTCCTTAAGACACACCTCCTGCTACCAGCTCCAATCCATCAGAAAATACATCATACAAATAACACAAAATTTTAATATTATTAGATTAATTCTGCCCATAACTCCAAATTGCTAAATAGCATTCTATCAGTAACAATGATTGCACATATTTATTGCTCACTGCTGTTCTAAGTGTTTGACATAGAACTTATTTAATCTCTAAGCAAATAAGGCTCCCTGATGGCGCAGTGGGTTAAGCAATGCACTATGGAGCAAACCGCAGCTGCTGCAGCACGAGTTCGATTCCTGCCACCGGCCAGGGTGAGGACCCACATGGTGTAGCAGACCTCTCCTGCCTTGCCCACTGCTCCCCTCAGAAGTGTGTTTCAGTCAATCTGCCTGTTCTGCTCCCCACGCTGTCTCTGGTGAATCGTCTTGTTACATGTAGGGCAGGGAGAGGGGCACCCCAGAAACTGCCCTCTCTGAATGTGCTCTGCCATCTGCTGCATCAAGACAAACATATAAGGCCTTTAATGGAAAGGAACTGTAATACAATTAGGGTACAATACAGAAAGGACAAATAACATAATTACTAAGTTAAGCATCCAAAGTTACTCATCTCCTTGAGGGTAAAAGTCCAGTCCAAAGCAAGGCCCAAAAGCCTGCCACAAGTCTAAGGGACCTTTCAGTAGAGACCCATAGAAAAGGGTCAGGAAGAATCAGACAAATCTGGGAAGAAAAGAGCAAAATCAAAATCAAGAGGAAAGCTGCCATTATTAAGCTCCCCACGGGTCTCTCACCCACATCTGTTCCAACCAGTCCAAGACCAAGAAGCAAGTGCAATTTCTTCACATGTCCCTCTGCTCCACGTGCCTCCTCCATGCCTCCTTGCTGCTCTCCATCCTGCTTCCTTCTTCCTCCCTTCCTTCTGTCCTCCTAGTTCCTTTCTCCAACATTTTCTTATCCCTGCTCAGTTCCACCCACTTAGGGCAGAAATGGGATTCTGGAACTTCCCCCTTTCCTGGGGACCACCCTGTTACACTCTCACCTCTCTGGACTCTGGCCTATACCCCAGCTCTTGTATGCATAAATAAATAAATCTTTAAAAAAAATCTCTAAGCAAATCTGTAAGATAGAGGCAAAACTGCTATCACTATTTTTAAAGGTGAAAAACTAAGGCACAGAAGAACTTACCCAAAGTCACACTGCCAATAGGTAAGTGTAAATTCAGTAGATTTAATTCCAGAGTCCACGTGTTTAATCTATAATGCTTTACATTTATCACATGCTTCAATGTATGTGATTGGGATCCCCAGTCTTCCTTGTCCTTGGGGCTATTATCTCTGTGCCCAGAATTCTTGCTGGTCAGCTAAACATACAATCAGGCAGGAGACCTCTCATCAAGGACAAAAGTCCTAGTATGAGGAACATACCAGGAACCCAGTATCTGCTGAAAACAGCAGGCAGATATCATGACCAGATTAGCAAGATTAGCTAAAATACCTTACTTAAAAGTCTAGCAGTAAATTAGGTAAGAATAGAGACTAGAGATAATATATTTTGACTGGAAGGAAGAATGGAGCCCCCCCAGACTATTAATACCGCCTGGTCACTCCACCCTGGCTTACATCCCCTTAGTGCATCCCTCATCAATGTATTCCATGTACACTCTCTACATGCTCGATTCTAAATAAATTCGAGACTCCCTTTGATGAAGGCTGCCCATTACTGCCCATGTAGCCCCTCTAGGCTTCTCATTGCTCCAACTCACTTGGACTTTGAGTAATCATCCCCTCCTCCTGTGCCCCCAAAGCTGCCACTCTGTGAGGCAGCAAATAGACATATTGTTTAGACATTTCTGGTGTTATAAATCACATGCTTTAGCCATTTTTTGTGTATGAGGCTTTTCCCAACTTAGAATCATTTCTTTAGCATGCATTCTCAGAAGTAAACTTGTTTAAATAGCATAGCATTCTTAATCAGTAAAATGGTTAACTTATTATTAATAAACACTATTGTCTCTTTGAAATTTAACTCTATTCAGTTACTAGGAAATATTTTCTGAATATAGAAGAGCCCTAAAGAAAAACTTAAATAGCAAATAAGTTTGGTCCTTACTTAGTTACTTACTTATTAATTTAGTTACTTATTCAATATTAAGGTCTTCAGTTTCCTCATTTGTAAAAATCAAGATATCTCTAATATTTATAACTCTTCACAAGGATGCATGAATAAGGCCATTATTTCCATCAAAAGCAGAAATGTGTTACTTTCCCCCCAAGTAAACCACAAACTCTGAAATTTAGATCTATTATCATTCCACTCTAGACAAGGTTTAATCCACTGCATTTTTAAAAGTCATGAACTCTCAATTCTGACTTTTAAATCACTGTGGACAGCTGAATTTTACACCTACCTTGGCTACTCATTTTTATTTCAAGATGCTCTTCTACTCACCATCTGGGCCTAAAGGAAAGATTAGGTAATGCTATATTTGCCAAGGTTGTATTATCAACTGTGACCACACATATTTTATTTCTTGTACTCTGATCCTAACTTTGATATCACAGATTTGGACAATGACTAGTCAATGATAAGTAATTTACCCTTATGTTCTTTTTTGTCTCATTCCCCTTTGTATGGATCAGAAGATCCATACACTATAATGTAGAACTATAAATTACATGTGCCAGAACTTTGGTTTTTTGAGGCTTTTCAGACCTTATTCTAGAACTAGTTATACCATCTTCACAGCAAGAGAAACGAAAGGACCTCATAAACGGTAAAGTCTCAGAAGTCAAGAAAAGCCCTCCCCCTCATTTATTTTTTCTCCAAGGGCTGGAATCTGTTGCTAAGCCTTTCTATGTTCTCCTCTGAATCTGACAGGTGGTTGGATCCCAGGAACTGTATTCCCATACTACAAAGCCAGCAAATATCTCAGTTTAGATTCTTCTGGTTCCAGACAATTGAGAGATGAGGTGGGCAGAAGCGAAGCAGAAGCCACATTCTCCCTAGAGCACATCTGAGGTTTGGCAGTGGTCTCTGCTGTTCCTCCACAAACCACCTGCCTCAGAAAGCAGCTGTCAGAAGTTCCTGACTTGTGTGACAACACTTCCCTGAAAATTAGCAGCGAAGTGGAGAACTAAGTATGGGCTTCCCTTTCCTTTGCTCCTCTAACTTTTCCAAATGTTTGCCAAGCACCTAGTTGCTTATTTGAAATACCATGCTGCTTCACATACCCAGAGTGGTTTTTGTTCTTCCAACTGAACACTGTTATGTTTTTTTCTCTTCTTAATTTATGTAAACCTGTGGTCAGGCCTTCACCTTAACCGAGAAAAACACAAGTGTAATTTAGATTATTAGTCCCAGATCCCTAATTCATAAATCACAAGCTGGTTTTAATTCCAAAAGGAATCCTGTTAGGCGATTTCTTTTTCTTTTCCCCAGGTCATGGAGAATTCTATATCAAAAATCATATAGAGGACAGAGATTAAAAAAAAATACACAGTCCTGCAGCCCTCTGGGCTGACCCTCACAAGGATGCCCTTTGGACTCCGTGTTTCAGGCACGCGGGGCACGCTGGGATGACACCACATGCCGTTCCCTGTGGGTGACTGTGATGGTCACGGGTACCCGTCAGGGCTGCTGCGTGGCCTCAGGTCCACTGTGCGTGGACAGAGTGCCACTATGGATAAAGCGAGTTGGATTGGCTCTGACTGCAAGAAGCCACCGGAGAGCAGTGACAGGTTAAAATCCGTCTCGAACATTCAGGACACCCTCCCATCCCCCCACGAAGGAATTCGGAATGACATGTCAAAAGATTCCACCCGACAGCTTCTAGGGGCACTAAGCCCCAACAATGCCAGGCCCATGCCCACCCAAACTTGCCCAGGAAATCACAGAAATGGCAGCTGCCATTGGAGGAAATGTGGTGTAGGAGTTTGGTGGGATCAGGGCCATAGGCAGCCATGTCCCGGGGCTCACCTAGATGGCAGGTGCCTGCTACTAAGACCTCGGGCCCAGGTGTCCTGGCCACCAGGCTCGCCTGACTAGGGGTCCAGATTTCATGAGATCTGGCACCCAGAGACAAGGTCCTCACCAAAAGACTGGGGACCAGAACCTCGAGAAGGCCCAAGATAGCGTCTGTCGCCTATTGGATGGTGGTACATGTAGCTGCAGGCACCAGGGTCCAGCGCCTCCCCCCACTCTCCCAAAATCAACAATGTTCCAGGGTGACAGCAATGTAGCTAGAGGGCAACTATATCCTTACCTGTCCATATTTAATATCTTCAGTATTTCCCCCAGATTACTAGTATATCTATTTGTAGTTTTTATTTTTTCATTTGTTTAAGGACAGGACTTTTTGTTGGTTTTGAAAAGGGGATGTGGGGGAGGTTCTGAGAGCAGGAAGCCACCCCAAAAGCCCCCAAAAGGCCACAAACCAGAATCAAGGCTATAGCAACAGGGGCTATAGCCTAACAGAGGACAGTGCCCAATACAGGTCACTGTCTATGGATTTTTACCCAAGCACACAATTGCAAGACACCTCAGGCTACAGGAACAACCATGGGGTTTATAAGGGGAAACAAAAACGCTAACGTATCCACAAGAGGCTGACTGCTTTATCCAGACAGCATCAGTATTGGTAGTCACTGGTTACCAGGAGAGCTGGGCAGCACTGGCCAGTAGCAATAACCACTATATGGGCTGCAGAGGTGGTGTTCAGGAACACCCAGTGTTGCTGCTCTTGTGACTGGACTGAGGCCTAGTCTCAGCAGAGTTCTTCAGCCTTTTTCCTCTCTTCAGAGGGCAGCTGCTAGATGCTTTCCTCCTTTTTTTGGAGGCTGAAACCCTTTTCTCCTCTTTAGGGCTCTTTTCTTTTTCTGAAGGGGCTCTTCCTCAGGGCTGTTGCTTTCCACTCTCTTCTCCATCTGCTCCTCCATTGTCCAATGAATCCCACTTAGTCAATTCTTTTCCACCGAATGAATGCTCTGAATGAGTGCTCCCAGGCTCTCTCTGACCTTTCAGAGTGCCCCTCCAGTCTGATTGGTCCATTTTTTAATACTGCACCTGAATGGTCTGTTTTATAATTCAGAAAGTGCAATTTACACAAAAGCTTTCTACCACCACTGACTTGTGGTGAAAGGCGGAGTTCTGGCAACAAAGCATTATTTAACCCACAGCTCACGCCTGATTGGTCCATTCCGTGACCCAGGCAGTACACTGTTACATAAAAGGTGTCTGAGGAGCAACTGCCACAACTAACTTGCAGTGGAGCAGCACACATATTTGCTCCTGCCTGCTGTAGCCTGGTAACAGTTCCTCAGCACCCAGGAAATGTTCAAGGATGTTGGTTAAATTAAATGTAAAAATAAATGTATGGTTTTCTATTTACTTTAATGAAATAAATAGCAGCTCACACATTTCAAATGTGCACTCATTTTGGCACACAGGCAGTCCACCAGGGCCTGGTATAGGTTTTGGTTAGCAGTTAGCTTTATTCCAGAAATCCATCCCCCTCTTCATGCTGATGGATTTACAGCAACACATTTCACATGTGCCTTACATAGATTTTAGATGGTCTCCCTAGGTGACTTTTACATGCACTAAAGCTTGAGAACCTTAGCAATAATCGAAAATAGAGCTTCTATTCTCTGAAAACTCTGTACAAAAAAATTCAAAGACTTATAGTGCTTTCCAGGATTCACATTTGGTGATGTTCAGAAGCACATGTAGAGCTAGAAAAGTCTTTACAGAACACTTAAACACCTCATTTAGGAGATTAGCAATTATATCTAGAACTTTATAGGCTGTCTAAATAGAGCAGAAATCAAAGCCCAGGTTACCTGAATTTCAATCTAGTGCTTTCTTTCTTTTTTAAAAATATGACTTCGTAATTTATATATATTTTACATCATTGTTCATTTTTGTACAATGTTTGCTTTCTCCTCTCAGGTGTAGTCCCCATGGAATTCCCACCACCAACTTACCCGTGCACCAATGCCATAGTCCCTTGTACTATTCCTTCCCCTGTTCTGATCCCTTTCCCTCCCCTGCCCCTGCAGAATGTCTTTGATTTATAGTTGCCTGCCATTTGTTACTATTTTCCCCCTGATCCCTTATTTGGTTCTGCTATATACTTCCTATATGTGAAACCATCCAATATTTTTCTTTTTCCTTCTGACTAATTTCACTGAGCATAATCTCTTCCAGCTCTATCCATGTCATTGCAAATGGCATGAATTTATTTTTTTGATTGCTGAATAGTATTCCATTGTGTGGAATACATTGTGTAGACTAGACAGTGTAGACTACAAAGTTCTTAAGATGTTTGTCATGTCCTGTTGTGTGAGTGGTGACCTGAACAACTCAATGTGTACTGGGAATACTGTGGACATGAGTAAGTATTAGCATACTTTTCTAGAAGATAGCAATATAATTCTAACTAAATTAGTGTATTAGATAATTTTCCAATCAGTGCAAGTAAAACGTACTTAGAGAATGAATCCGATTTCCTAATATGCACAAAGATGTGGCATGGACCCAGAATGGGCAGCCTGCTCCCCTTTTCCTTCTCTCTACCCTCATGACTCATACAAAATGTGCAGTTTCTAATCTCAGTAACAAACACAATACCGATGCAGTTTATGGCATTTGATTTATGCTGATGTAGAAATAATTTATAAAATTTTGCTGCATAAAACTGCAACTCTAAAAAGTTGTCAAGAAGAGCAAATTATAAAACTGGCTGACCCAGGGATTTGTACACTGTGTTCAGATTGGCATGCAGAGGTGCTACGTTCTATGTGTGGTACAGTGTTACATTCTATACTAGGAGTGTCACTCAGTTCTTAGTGACACGCACCAGAGCCTTCATGTGTGATTTCAGTGGCCAGTTTGCTCTTATTTGCACTGTAACTATTTAGTTCAGTAGTTATACATAGAACATTCGAAACCCTTAACCACTTCTATTAGTAGTTTATCATTTATTCATTTAGGAGAGAGCACACTCTAAAAAGCACTAGAGAGGATGCCTTAAAAATAAAATACAGCTTGGGAGGATGGGCGCAAAAACCCACAGCAACAGCATCTCCCATCCAACATTAATCCCCTGTTAAACTAGTCTAGAGTTATGAGTATTTTAAATTATGTGTTCGGAAGCGCATCCTTCACACAAAAATGCAGCTTTCCTTACTTTAAAAATATTCCGTCTTTAAGTGATTCTAATGCTAACTCCTATGCCTGGATGACAATGTATAGAAACTGGCAAAAGCTCTATGGGTTTTCAATTTAATTCCACACTTACGGGTTCACCAAGAGGATATAATTCTTTTGTAAGCATCCCCAGATCAGATGTATATTTTTGGAACATTTTAAATTTTCTTGAGATCATCACTGTGTAGAATATTTAGTTATTTTTATTTCGGGACTTGAGTTTGTCACTAAGTGTCCTTCACTGGTGTTGTCACAGGACTACTTTTCACCATGTCTATTCAATCAATTAAAAAACAGCACCAAACAGGGCCTCCCCGGTGGCACAGTGGGTTAAGCAACGCACTATGAAGCAAACAGCAGCCACTGCAGCACGAGTTCGATCCCTGCTGCCAGCCAGGGAGGGGACCCACATGGTGAGGCAGACCTCTCCTGCTGTGCCCGCTGCTCCCCTCAGCAGTGT
>JAGFMF010011606.1:9305653-9384419 GCA_019455555.1 Galemys pyrenaicus | reverse complement strand
GTTGATCTGCCTGTTCTGCTCCCTGCTCTCTGTGGTGAATCCTCTCACCCCCCCACACCTCTGGCCTGTACCCCAGTGCTTGTATGCATAAATAAATAAATCTTTAAAAAAGAGCACCAAACATCCTCATTGCCCACCTCCCTGGATGATTAGAGCATTCATGACCTAATAAACATAAAGAGATTTCAACCTCACAAGGAAATCAACCTATAAATCCCTACAGCTAGTCTGCACGTGAGGATACAGGGCTGTACCCCTCCCCCACCTGAAGCTGTTGTTGCTGACTCTAGCCAGTGTCTCGTCCTGGACCATCCAGTCATGGCCTGCCCACCTGCCTAGGGTGATTGTGAACCAAAGGCACTGGAATTTCTAAATTTTTATTTAGTATTTACCAAAGAGCATCAAGGTACTGATTATGAAACTATGGCTTTGTTGGAGCTTTACACATGGCTTAGTATAGCTCTTATTTGGAATTACACAAATGGCATGATCATTTCAGTGCTTAGAGCTTCTATAAGTCACAATACGGGCCCAGGTTTACCATCCATTTAAAACAATTTCACCATAAGATTTCAATAATTTATGTGAAAAATATTTCCTTCCAAAGGCCAAGTTACTCTTTACAAAGGCCTATATTCTCCCACCAATACAAATTTATCAGAACACCTTGGACAATACTACAAATCAAAGAAAATTAAGCCTTGTTTGGCTAGGGAGCAGTCAATATTTGAGTCAAAAGGCTTGTCTGAAAAGATTTAAATTTTAGAACCATCATCTCCATGATTTCCAGGTAAGCTCAGGGTCCTAGAACTTGAGAAGAAACGTTCTTTTTTCATTTTTTTTTCCTGACCAAGAGATGTGTTTGCTGTGCTCCTGTGAGCCCGAGACTGCTGGCGCTCCTCATTTCTAAATATACACTTCTCTACTCTCGCACCGTCACTGAGATATGGGTGTGCATAAAAACAAAAGTTATATATTTCCACCCGAGTCTCCACTCTTGGATCCCCTCCAGACACCATTCTGAATATGACATTCTGCTGCAGGGTACTAAAAATGGTGCTTTCCTCAAAATAAAACCTTTAAAGATCCCTTAGTAGCTATTCAGGGACTGGAATTCAATTTCAATTCTCCACCCTTTGGCCAGCTGTAGATTCCAAATGCTTACATAAAACATTGAGAGTATATACTTCATGGCAAATCTGATTTTTCTTATGCAATAGAAATGTGTGCTGTAGTTACCACAAACCATATTTTTACTTAGAAAACACACAAAGCAATAATATACCTCAACAAGAGAGAATGGATTCTTTTTTAAGATTTTATTTTATGTAGAGCTTTGATATAAGCTTCAGATAGATGACTTACTATACAGAATTTGTGAAATTTACACCTTCAAATCATAATACTCTATTTCAGGCCATTATATTTAAAAGCATGACTTTTCAAATCCTTTTATTACAAGTAGTTCTTGCACATAAATGTTATATCACAATAGCAAAAAAATGTAAACTTCTTTTGCAAACTACATAAATACTATAATATTTGCCTTGAAGTTATTCTTATTTTAAAATCAGAATATACTCTAAATACTTTACATAGAAAACTTTGGTCAGTAGCCTATGTGTATGAAACATTTATTTTCCTTACTGACTTGTCTATCATGTTATCTATTTAGTTCTTTGAAGAAATTTTTCAAAAAGAACCCAGATCAAAAATAAGACAAGTACTAGAAGTATTGTCAATAACCATGGGCAAAACAGAGATGTGAAAATTATTCTGACAAGTCACCAAGGGTAGAGAGGTAACTGAAAATAAGGATTTGAGTCAAGCTCAGTTTGATTGTATATGGAAGGAAATTAAGTCTGATTAACAAATTAACAAGTCTGATTAGCCTCTTACTCTGCTGTATGTCTGTTTGCTAAGGAATCACCTCTTTCTCTTTTTGTTCAGGGTAGAATCGGTCATTGCTGCAGCGGTCCTCCTAGAGTGGGAACCGAGGTGGCCTGTGAATTTATTTCACGGTGACTGTTCTCTGTGTCTTTGAATACACAGTGGAAATGTATACATATGCGGGTGTGTGATTTACATCCAAACCATACAGGACCATGCCAAGGTCTCTTCTTTATTTCAAAAGAAGTTTTTAATATTTACTTTTTTTGTTATTACTTCAAATCTTTTCCCTCAGAATGTTCTTTTCAGTTAAAAATAAAATTCAATCTGGAGTCTTTATTGATTTGTTATTCTGAGATTCCCATTGAACACATAACTTGAGGCAAGGCTTCTTTGAGGACAAAAATATCATTGCTAAAGCATTTTTAAAAACTTTGCATGCAGAAAGAACTACACAGGCATGCCAAGCAGCTACATAAAGTGGCTCAAGTAACATTAATATTTATTTTGACCTAAGCCCTGTAATAACATCCTTTTAAAACACAAAGAGAATGGCTACAAGATGGTGGCTGAGCCCAGAGTGAACTGGCGGGGGCCGCGGGGCCGCCAGGGGTCCTACAGATGTCAAGCAGGATCCCCTGTGCCATGTTCCCTCACCCCGCACATTTTCTCTACGTGCAGTCTGTCCTCTCTTTACTACCTGTGCTTTTAGACTATGTAAAAACTATTTTTTATAATCTAGAATGACTAATTCAGACCTGGAGTAACACTGCATGTGGGCTTTGTTAGAGGCAGGTAGCCATTCATGACAGCTCTTTGCCAGAGGAGGCCAGGCTGGGCCACCGGGCGGTGGGCGGTGGGCTCTGGAGCTCAGGAACTGTTCTTGTTGCAGATGGTGCCCTGGGTGATGCTATCTTCTGTGTACTGGCTGCCCGTGTCGCTCCTGCTGAGGACTGTGGAGGGGATTCGGGAGGGGCGCCTCTCTGGGTTCTTCTCCTGAGAGAAGCAACAGATCATCTTCTTCATGGTGCTGTACATGTCCTCGTCCTTGTAGGAGTAGATGATGGGGTTCATGACGGAGTTGAAAAGCGCCAGCAGCAGGAACCACCTTTTCACATGCTGCACGCTGCACTGCTTGCAGTTCAGGCCGTCAAGGAGCAAGACCACCAGGCCCGGGGTCCAGCATACCACGAAGGCCCCTGGAGGGACAGCAAAGGAAGCAACAGGTGTTCAGTCTACTTAGGTGACTTATTAGGTTACTTCCCGCCCAGTCATCTTCAGTGGCATCACGGAGCTTCAGGAACTGTTTTGATAACTTCAAAGCAAATTTCCACTTTTCATCTGGGCCTCTGAGATCTGGGCTTGTTTGGGTCACACACCTGGAAGCCTTCTTGGCTATTAGCCACATTCTGTTTCACCCACTTCTCTGCTTACCCAGGTCTTGTAACTAGGAGTTTACTAAGCGCTTACTAAGTACTATAGCTATGGTACCTCTGATTTCTCTGAGCCCCACTGGGAGGCTGCTGTGGTTACTATCCAGTTTTATAGGTGAGAAAATCGAGGCCCAATTCTGGGGGCCTATGTGAGGAAGCTTCAAACACTTAACCCTGTACTCTGCTGTTCTCTAAATAGGTTTTTCCAGATGCTTTCCTGAAAATAAGGCATTGCATCTATGGCATTCTCCTGTGCATCCTAGTCTTTCAACTAAGTCACCTCAAAATTTTTATTCTTTATAAGTCCATATTGCCGCTTAGTTAACATATTCTTTTTGACATAGTCATAGGCATCTGCTATAGATTGAGATTTTCGTGCAATTTCATGAGTTTGTACAATTTTTTTCCTTCTTTGTAAAAACAGAATGGAATGAAATAGCTAAGCGAGGTATTGTTTCATGAAACTTGGTTTTACAAACTGGATTTATGTATGTATTGATTGTGAAGTAAAATATTATTTCTTACTATTGGGCTTAGACAAAAGTTTGAAAAACTTTTATCATTAAGGCCTTATCTAGCTCCACTGGTCTGTATGTCCCATAACAGTAACACTTTTGTTCCTAGGGTATTCCCAAGAGAGAGTTACCATGTTGTCAAGAGGGAAAAACTAAACAAACCAGACATCAGAAGCTGTAGCTGATGTGAGGAGTCCTTTCTGTGTGAAATTTTATAACTCCAAAGAAATTCCAGTGGGAGTGTTCCAAGTTCCTTTTTTAATGGGAAGGAGGAAAACATTGTAACTCTATTCCTCCAATATGCATGTCAAAATTTAATAAAGTCTTTAACTTCCAAACTAGTGGGAGGGGATATGGATCTAAAGGAAAGTAAAAAAGGATATATCAAGGCAAAAGAAAGGAAAGGGGAAGAGAGAAACAGAGAAGTAGGCCATATAAAGAACAAAATAAGATAAAGAAACAAACTCAAATATTCCCCTGCTTATTCTTTTAAGTATTACTCTTCAAACTCTACACATATATAATTTCGTTTGAATAATTTTGTTCATATACTCATCAAAAAAAGGATAGAAGTAAATTGTCAGTATGTTTTTCCTAAAATTGGAATTTTTTAATCATAAAAGCATCCCCCCGACATAAAACTCCAGTTTGTATCAGTCAGAATTAACTACACTAAATAAAATTTCAAATTGGTACCCTGTTTGTTGTAATATGATCATGCATGCATATTTTTCCCTTGCACTGAATTACATAAAATAATTCACTCAATAAATACTGGGAAAACTTGTCATTGAGCAATCATTATATGTGAGGCACTATTCTAAGCACTGTGTATAAATTAATTTTTAATCTTCATGGAAACCCTTGATAATAGGTACTACTATTACTCTCATTTTAAAGCTGGGGAAACTGAAGCACAGAGAAGTTAGGTAATATGCTCAAAGTCACCCAGCTGATAAGTGGAACAGCCAGGCTTTGAAGCCAAGCAGTGTAGCACCAGTGCCTGGGCTCCTGCTAGGCTGTTCCCATGAGCCATAGAGGATCTTATCATTGAAGTGAGTAAAGGGGAAGGGTGGGAGAAGGTACTTTCAGTCTTACAATCCTGTTCACAGTATGTCCTAAATGGAGGACATACTGCATATATTAAAATTAAATCATTTTTGGTGTGTTAATAAATTTTCTAGCCAAGGATGAAAGAAGGGAGGGGAGAAGAAAGGAGGGGGAAGAAAACAGGGAGGGAGGGAGGGAGTAGGGAGGAGGGAGGGAAGAAGGAAGGGAGGGAGGGAGGGAGGGAGCCAGGTTAGCTGGCTTAGGAAGAATGGGAGAGGAAGGGAAGAAAGGAAAGGAGAGAGAATTCCAACAAAAGAAAAATAGACTGGCTATGGGATGAGAAGAGAAACAAATATCTGCTGACCTGACCTTCATACTCTTTCCAAGAACAACAGACAGAAGGCAAGTCTCCTTTGACAGAACCACCCAAACACACTATGCTGCTAAATTAGACAAGGCACTCTGAGGCCACGTTGTCTGAGGTGATTACACCCAGCAGTGATGTGGAGACCCCCTCCTCTGGGACTCCACCCACAGCCACGCTCTGTCCAAACACATCTCAGAGTGGATGCAGCTTATCTAACAGTTCATTCTTTGTGGGGGGGGGGGGGTTCTACTGCAAATCAGTAGCTAGATGATGAGGCCTCCCCAAAAAAACATTTAAGGGAGAAGAAAGTTTCAGGAACGGTTTTGACCTTAGGAACCTGTAATCATAGAGAATTCTTGGAAAATATGGGAGAGGTCAGAAACAGAACTAGGCAACTGTCCCAATTCTTAAATGACGGTGTACAGTAGACTCTGGGAAAGATATATTAGTCCGTTCCCTATCAATTTCCAATAAATTATAGAAGGAAAAACTAATGCAAATGTTTTTTGAGTAGTTAGGCTACTACATTACATTAATTGAGCCTGAATCACTTATGTTTTCTTCAAGCATTAACACATAGGAGCGGATTCAAGGGGGTCTTTCTCAGTCCCAGTGGAAGAAAGCAGGTATGTTCCCCTTAGAGAAGAAAAGGTTAAGGAAAGGCATTACGTGCTGCTACAAAAACCTGAAGAGGATGCACAGACTTATCCTGTGCCAATGCATAAGGTTACCTTGGAACAAACAGAAAGGACCAAGAGGCTGAATTTGGAGATGAATTCCTTTAAGTAAAGGAAGCTATTAGGGAGAGGAGCCTGTCATTCACCGGCCAGAGTCTCCCTGGAAAAGAGGTTTTCTTTTTTTTTCCTAAATGAGAGATAGGGTTAAGTGACTTCTGAAGTCTTTATCAAGTAGAAAATTGCTAAATTTTATGAAACTCTGAGTTTCAATTCTCTCTAAAATTCAAACAGATTTGACTTGCTTATTGCCCAGACATGATTATAAAGCAGTAAGACTAAACACCGATGAATATTAATTCTATAAGCCAGCAATTCCCATACGTGCTTGGTCATCAAACCAAATAGATTCACCAGGGTGGGACATGGAACTCTGTAGGACTAAGAAGTTCCCTGGGTGATTATGATACATGACCAATTTTGTAGACCATTTTCTCTAGGATGCCCCAAAGTGATTTAATCAAGCTGACCCTGTTAGCAAAATTGCAGTCAGTGAAAAGTTGTGGAAGAAGGGGGTAGGATTCCTTCAAATGGGAAAATAAGCATTTCCAGACATTAATACCGTTAACATCCATTTGGAAAATGTATTTAGGGGCATAAATACACATAAGAACTTTAACAGCTAAACTAGCCTGCAGGCGAGGCTCACACAGTCCTTTGTCTGGCCTTTGTTGGCACTGGCTCACCCTGCCAGAAATACCTCCCCAGCTCCTAGTCTAAGGTCTACTTTTCTTTCTAAGCTTAGCTCCTAGTGCGCCTCCAACATCTGTCCAGCCCACAGTGACCATTCCCTCCTCTAACAGCAGTGACACTTTCCACCTACAGCATCCACGTGGCAAGAGCCATGTCACCTGCTTAATTCCACTCTGGACATTTTCCAGGAGCTGTGGGCCAGGTAATGTGCACAGGGAACGTGTACCTCGTATTTAAAATGAAAAGCCCTAAGAGGTGCTACATTTATCACCCTCAGTCTTTCATATGTCTAGAATGGCTTTTAAAGTCTAGAATGGCTCAAGTTAGAGCCTGTCCTTGATCCAGAAACCTGCAACTAGAAGGGTGATAATTTGAACCAGGTTTGACTCCCCCATGCAAACAGTATCATGATCTACTAGGGCTAGGTTTCAGTACCTATGTCCTATCTGCCAGGCCTGTTAAAATCTCCCTAAGCATGCAGGTCATGCCTCATACCTGCCTGTGTCCTTATAGCGAAGTATGGAGCCACATACTCAGTAGCAGAGGCGCTCGGTCTGTTGAACATAACTGAAGGTCATTAAGAGCTGGCACTGCACTAGTTGCAGCACCTGCTGATGCAAACAACGGACCGTCCTGCTCTTCAGGCACTGCCAGACATGGGACCTGGGTGCAGTGTCAAGGAAGGTCTTGATACTCAGCTGAGCTGTGGGTTGAAGGTCCAGGATGACTATGTAGCTGAGAAGCCACATGCTGCATTATGGGTATTCCAAATAGTTCAGGATGGGTTTAACCGAGACAGGTAACTGAGGAGGTAAGGTGAAGTCCAGGAGATGAACATGGGTGAGCCAGGGAGGAACCCTGTGGTTAATATGCATGAGTATGACTTTATGATTCAGATCCCATAAACTTTTCAACCAGGAGTTTATTGAGAGAATTAAGCTTGCATGCCCTCAGGTATCCATTGTCTATAAGGAATTAACTTCTCTCCCAAACATCCAGAATAGTATGACTCACATGCCATCCTTGGGGAGGATTAAGAAAGCATTTCTGTTTCCTGGTTCACAAAGGAACCCCACTGACAAAGGCTAGATGAGAGGTTTATCAGATTTTGTTACAACTTATTAGTAGGTGTAAAATTAATTTAGTGGGTTGTAGCCAGCAGTTTCCTAAAAAATGAATTAGAGGGGCCTCCCTGGTGGTGCAGTGGGTTAAGCAATGCACTATGAAGCAAATTGCAGCCACTGCAGCATGAGTTTGATTCCTGCCTCCAGCCAGGGAGGGGACCCACATGGCGCAGGCAGACCTCTTCTGCCTCGCTGGCTGCTGCCCTCAGCAATGTGTTTCAGTCAGTCTGCCTGTTCTGCTCCCCACCCTGTCTGGTGAATCCTCTCACCCCCCACAGCTCTGGCCTGTACCCCAGCTCTTATATGCATAAATAAATAAATCTTTAAAAAAATGAATTAGAACAGGAGCAGAAAACATCAGACTGCATCGAACATAGTATGGATATGCTTCCTAAAACTTGTTTCAGGTAGTATAAAAAGTGTGTGTGAACTGGACTATGATAGAGAATATACTCTTTCTTACTGTGGGTTCCATTTTTTTTAAAGTTTGAAATCCATTTTTAAAGATCAGTGGTTTTTTAAATCATTTTTTTCAAAGTACAGGAACGCTTCCCAAAGGAAATCTCTTGTTAAACTTCAAAATTAGAGCTGCTCTGACTAAAGAAAGAGTCAGGGAGTGGGGACGGGGTAAAGGGAGTTAAAGCCACTCACAGCAGAATTCACTCTCATCTTCAAACTATAACCTCCAGCTCCCCCATGCCCCCCAACAGGCACCTCTGAGGAACCTTTGGAAACCCCATTGACCATACTTTGAAAATGACTGCTATAGAAATACTAAGTGCTTTGAAGATTTTTTAATCGGGGCATGGGCATGTCTTCCAGAGCGAAGCTTTGAGTCCTCTGGATACCTCTGTTATGGGAAGTTTGAAGTTGGTGTCTACCTACATAAGAATCTCTTGGGGTCCCTGCTTAAAATTCAGGTTTCTGGGTCTCACCCAGACCTACCAAGTGGGAAAACTGATGGTTTTAGTACAGCAAAGTGTGAGCACCACCAGCCGGGGCATGGAGACTTGCTTCAGCACTGGCTAAAATGATAAGGATTTAAAAAAGCAGTGGAGGTGGAGAGAAGAAGATGGACTGAAGGATAGTAGGGAGGAAAGACTATAAATAAGACCGAAGGAAGAACTGGATCTAGAAGGAAGGGAGAGGAAAGAATCCAAGGTGACTGGTAGTGTGTGGTTCTGATAACCAGAGGGGAGGTATAGGGGAAGGTTTAGGAGGAGACTGTGGGTGAGACATCTGAGCACTCCAAGCGGAAATACTGATGTGGGGGTCATCAGCATTAAGTGGGAACCAAAGCCTCATGTCTTCCATTAATAAATACTAAGCAACCACTTTCATGTGCCAGATACTATGAGTGAATGCCTTCATTATGATTGTTTGGATAAAATTTCTATTTCTTTCTATTGTCAAGTGACAGGGCAGTTATGTTGATAAGAAATGATTAATCATATTCTGTATTCCTTCAGTACCTGTTCAAGAGCTCACTAATAGTCCAATTAAACTATAACTGAGCTTTCCTCTAGTAATTAGATAAACCAGCTCCAGTGCTATACTCAAAAACCAATATTAGGAGTTCAATGTTCATTTTTAAACTACAGCGAATCATGTCCTAGAATATTCAATTACAGTACTGAAATGATATTTAATGACTATAATTTAAGGTAATCAGAAACATCAAATTAAGGAATGCCTAACACTTGGGAAGATATAATTACCAATGAAAATATTTGTGACAAGTGAAGTAAAGGCTCTTTCGAAGTCCCTATTAAGTATTATAATATAATACACATGTTATAATCTCTAACAGTCCTCCCACTTACTTAGAAGTTTTCAAAATACCTCAGACTTTTAGTATGATAAAGCTAATGCCTCATGGCCACATTGCAGGAAAGAAGAAAGAAGAACACCTTCTCTCTGGAAGCAGGTCCCTTCACCGGAATCTGTGGCAGACAGGTCAGTATTCTTGGGGGTGTGGTTACAGAATGTGTAGAAAATTGAGACTTCAGGTTTCATGAAACCTGTTCTTCAAGACTTTGCTACTCCATCTAGCTAGACTTGTAGTCATATTTTCATCTGTTTAAAAATTCACACATGCAATTTAAAAAATGATATGTGAATGGCACACAAATAAACATTGGTAAGAATAAAAGCGATCACTCACTCAGAAGCGTCTGATGCTGGCACATGGACTACTCATTTCATCAAAAAGTAGGATATATTTTAAATATGTTCACTCTGTGATTCTTTGTTTCCAGTCCAGGAAAAAGTGGCAGGGAACAAGCAATAATGCTAACCCAGTAAGCCACAGGGCTGTCTGATTTACTAAAATAGAAAATTATAACTCTACATAAAGATCAGGCTGTGAACTTTATCCTAAGGAAGTACTCGTCTTATTTGAAAAGAAATTTTTTAAAGATTAATTTTGAAGTATGTAGCTGTTCTTGGTTTGAAGCATTATAATGCATAAGTTACACATTAGTAGGATATAAAAATGAAAATGCTCTTATGGTATTAGAGAATTTGTTCAGTAACTTATTCTTCTCGATGTGGTTTGTATTCAAATTCATACTCATTTACCCAGTGTTTTAGAAGTCCAATAATTCAGAAAAAAACACTGTCACATATGTGAAAGGAACGAAAATATATACCTTTTGTAAACCTGATTTATTTTTACTGCAGAAACCAAGAAAATGCTGACACTTTCAATAGATGATAAACAGTTAAGCATTCCACAAATGATTCATTTCACACTATTGTTACTACTGTCAGATTTTTGACTCTAACAACTGGTTTTAGACACTTGGTTCAAATTTGTGGTCAACTTTGGAAAACTGAAAATCTTGGTGCCAAGGGGTTATGAGATAAAATTTAAAGCAGAGCATTACCAGCAAGAACCACAGCCTAGACCTAATTCTAGTGTTTAATTCTGGGGACAGCTGGAAACCATAACTGCAAAAGAAAGAAAACACCATGTCCACCTCCAGATTCCTCTTTAAGTATCATGCATGTGGACCAACAATACCTCAGTAACTATTACATCAAGGGCTCTCCAGCATCTAAGAAAAGGCGTGAGGGTAGCTGTACACACTGTATGCCCTAGTGTGTAGCTGTTATTCATCTGACATAATCTTAAAAATGGATGGATCCATGAAGATCTGAAATTCCCCCTGCTGAAGTCACTCCTTTGGATTAGGAATGTCTACACTGCACCTCACCTGGAACTGCTCGCATAGTAAACTTAAGCTTATATAGTATATATTATATATGTCACATCAACTGTCATGAGCACAGATTAAGGTCCTGGGAGAAGGTGAAGCCTCTTTGCTGGGGTGGGAGAGAAGGGGTTTGAACAGGGCATGGGATGCTGCACAAAGGAGCTGACCTGAACAGGAGACAAGATTCTGAACACCCAGAGAACACTAAATACCATTCTGAGCTCAGAGGAAGGGAGCAGGAAGTATTAGGAGTTAGAGGACTTGACTGAGAGAGTTGGACCTAGATAACTGAAAGTACAGTATAGCTCAGGGACTGTATGAGTCCTGCCAGCTCGACCACTACATCTCCCCTAAGCCATGCTGGTCATCATTAATCCTCCACACGATTGCTTCTAAGTCTAGATTATGGCTGAAGATCTTCACAGGACAGGGCTCTAAGCAGCCTTGAGAAATCACTTGGAATTTATCCTGAGATGAAACCCACTAACTATATCCCTGTTATGGTAAAAAGAAGATAGGCTTGAGGTCCAGCAGCTAAAAATCCTGGTTTTAGACCCTGGGAAAACCTGGTCACTTTCCTGGTGGGTCTGTAAGGTTCCTGTTGGCTCCCATAGTTGATGATTCTGGGTTTCCTGCATAGCGTCCTTCAGTCATGACCTATGTACAGTCTAAGTAGTTGTGAAGAAGGGCAAAAACACGAATGTGTGTGTGTGTGTGTGTGTGTGTGTGTGTGTGAAAGAGAGAGAGAGAGGGAGGGAGAGAGAGGCAGGGTGAGGGTGTGGGGGAGTGTTGGGGTGGAAGTATGATTCCAGCAGAAAATGGTACTTCTCAGGGCACCCACAATATTTTCAGATACTCAGCATTTATCTATCTAGTATACAGCGAACATGTGTTAAGTGTCAGACATTGTGCTAATCACTGTGAATAGTGAGACAAAGGAGAGAGGCATAAATAATCATGCAGGGGGTACAAAGACCCTGTAAAGCCATACATAGTGCCTTGTGGTCTCCATGAGCAGCAGAATTACCAGCCTCTCCAGGGTCACCATGGACCATGGACTGAGTTTTCAAAAGGATAGAAATGTTAAGAATAACAGCACAGCTATTATTACATGGCTTCCAATAAAAACAAAACTTTTGAAATATTAGAGATATACTGTTGGATCAACATTGAAATAATTGAAAGTGATATTTAAAATAATACGGATATAAAACAGTATTATTGAAAACAACATTGACCACAGAAAACAATAATATTAGTACAAAGGATGTTCATCTATGTTGGGGAGTTTTAAAAATTTTAAAACACTAATTATGAATAGTAATGGTTCCATTCTAATTAAAAAGAATAAATTAAGCATGCATTTGCATGCACACAGAAAGACCCCAAACATGTGTCCCTACATCCCAGCAGGTATTATTACCCCATAGCATGATCCAGGTAATTTTTGCCTTCTTCCTTACATCTTTCTAGTAAGAAACCTTACAACATTTTACATTGTTGTCTTAACTTTTTGACATGAACATGTCCTTTAAAAAAACCAAAAAACTCTCCCTAAAGCTATTTCTCCATTTATACACTTTGACTATTGTTGATGTTTGAAAGAACATCTACCTAGTCTCCTTCCAAACTGTGTTTCATCTTTCCTAAGGCCCCACCAGTTGCAGCCAAGGGTGCTAGAGGTTATCTCTGTTTCTTCTAGTTGTTTCTTCAACACCTCTCTGTCCTTTCCCACCACTCCATATGCCTTTCTACCTCTATATGTGCAAATAAACAAAAACCTGTATGTTTAAATCTTAAAAGACAAGTAATTACCTATCATGCCTAATACTGCACACATACACATAAACATGCACACTTTAAATACATACGCTTGCTTTACGTCATATATATTTAAAGTTGATAAAATAGGGTATTGGTAAAACTTTCCTTTAGAGAAATACTGAACATCCCTTTGGGTAGGAACACAGTTCCCTTTTAAGACATTGTTTCTATTTGAAACTTACTTGAACTTAATTTCTATTACTTTATCCTGGGAAAGCAAGCACCAAGTTTAAATGTGAGGACTGCCTGTGCTAACAGGGCTTGGTGGCCCAGTCATCATGCTCTTCTGGGGGGACTGGAGGATCCTCCTGGATCCAGTTCACATGGTCATAGTAAACACACCCTCTCCCTACCTAAGCTCACCCATACAAAAGGCTAATGTTCCTTTTTTCTCCTTCTTTCTTCCCATAGTCATCAACATATTTATTCATCTCTATAATAAGTGTCCAGAAAAACAAGATGGTTTAAGAAATACTTTCTGCCCTAAAAGTGTTTGCCCCTTATTATGGCAAAAGGGCGAACTCAAAAATAAGGAAGGTAAGGTACTGACAGGTAGTAGATGAGTGGACTACAGGTTGGGATTGAAGAAGACCAGATGGAGAAGATAGGGCTTGGGGTGAGGGGTCATGAAGGAAATGCAAGAATGGAATTATTAGGGATAAAGGACACTCTCATTTTTCTCTTGACCCATTAGCCAAGGGTGTAACATATAAATAAACCAACTCTTTGAGATCAGACACCATAGCGCGTTGCCAGTGACAGCACACTGGGGTACTACTGAGTGCACATTTCATCTAAGGAATGTAGACTGTGCTGTCACAGGTAGTTGGGAAGCCAAGAACTCTGCTTTTGATTTGGGATGATTTACTGTCATCTAGAACAGAAGAGTCTGAGACTCCTCTTTGAGTCCCTGTCTCTCTACATTTGGGTTAAACACCCTTAAGCCACATTACATCATAATTTGAAAGAGTTCGCTATTTAAAAGGTTATTTTTACTGCCCTAGTAATCAAATGTGATTAGTGAGTCATTATGTGTAAACAACAATAAACAACTTATAAGTTGTTAATCAGTGAAGACGAAACATACAAATCACATAAATTTAGATGCTGAAAAAGACTGTTCAAAGTTTAAAGGAATCATGTTTGAATTAGAGACCATCTGTTTACAGTCCAGGATATGAGACAAATCAAACATCCTATGTCTGATGAAAGGCAAATAAACAAGTCTGGAATACACTCTCCATCAAACTGTGGCAGTAAAGGTATAGCGCGATACACAAGTAACAGAAAGTCCATCTTTTTCTCCTGTAGCTCCCCTACCACACTAGGAAAACCATTAAGTGCTTCCTCTTTCAACATATACTATTGTATTTTCCTCAGGTAAATGTGTGTATGAATAATGACTGACTAACCAAATGTCCTAAGGGATTTACTAGTTAGGTAAACTTGAGAACTTGAAGTCTAGAAACCATGTGTCCTCATCTGTCAAAGAAATAAGAAAATCTCCCTCCTGGACTTGGGGAGGCCCGAGAGAGAGAGATGGATGGATATGAGGTCCTTCAGTACAGTTTTAGCACAAGGCAATCACTGTTTGGTGTTAATGTTGCTCCTGAAAGACTTCTGTGATCTAATATTTGGGAAGCTACAACAGCACTGGTCAGACCAAGATGCTCTGTTTACAGTGTCTTAACAGCTTGCGCTCCAGATTGCCACATTGCTGGGTTCAAATCCAGGTTTTGCTCCTTGCTTTTGAGTACCCTTGACTACTTTTTATTTAACCAATTTATCCCACCTTTACCTCAAGTACCTTGTCTGTAGCATGGAGATAATAATAATAATAAGCGTCATCCTTCAGGGGATACATGACTGGCAGTGCTGGGCCCAGGACACGACTGGTTCTATTAGCCATTCTCACTGCCAGTCTTGCTCCCCAGGCATAAGATGGTCAGAATCAGACTCAAAAGTCTGAAAAGGGTTGGAAAAATATGAAGAAACTAGTTACTCGAGAGGCAGAAACTAATATGCTTTCTAAGTAATCCCAGAGGGATGATGTTTTAAAATAAGTTTAGCACACAGCTGCACAGATGGAACTAAGTGAAAAAGGCTGGTGGCAAAAGCAACATGCTGAGACCCAGACAGCCGTCCCTATTACAGTTAGCAACACTACAAACATTTCCTAATTTTCATGGCCGTTTTCTCTACTAGACTTTGTGACTCTTGAACACTAGAATGGTATACATGAATTTACATTTGTATTCCCATTTCTTAGCATAGTATCTAACAGAAAGCAGGCACTTTATCTAACAGAAAGCATTCGATATTTATTAATGAGTGAACGCTCAAATGAGTCAATAAAAGAATGGTCTAAGGATGGATGTAGTTATTTTCTCAAGTGCAAGAGGATCCTTTAATACTAATGGAGCAGAATTTGACTGCTGGGTCAATAGGTAGGAGCCAATAGCAGCCCAGAAGATGGATGAACAGGGGTGGTTTCTCTAACCCTCAAATTACAGCTCTTAGTTTTTACCATACCAGGTTTTATGATGAATCCTCTTGTTTGTTTGGAAATTCTCATTAACCCAACTGGAGCTAATAAACTGCACAGAGCTTTTGGCAAGATTGTTTTTGCTTTATGCAGATGACACACAACCATGGCAATGAAAGTGTTTAATGTTTGTTCCCAGTTCAAGGTAATCAAGTCATTTTCCCATATATGTAAAGAAATCTGATGATAAAACTTTTTTTTTGCAGTATCATAGACTATGAGGCTTGCAAGATTCTTAGTCTGTCTATCCCCCCCCCCCACTATGAAAGAACCCCTAAGCAACCACACATGAGAGTCATCTAACATCGACCTCATACCGGAAAGAGGGGAGCTCACCCCACTGCACTAGGCAGCCAGGTCCATGGGACAACAGCTCTAATTTCGAGAAAAAAATTTTTGGATAATGCACTAAAATACACTTTCTGTAATTTCTACCTCTTGATGCTAGTTTTAACTTCTGAATCTGTGAAATGGAATTCCTTTTCTGAGTAACAGTTCTTAAAAGATTTCAGATAACTGCTACTGTCCCCATTTCTTCTCTTCTTGAGTGATCCCTCCCCAGTTCCTTACCTATTCTGTATCCTTCCAAACCCCAGTCACCCCTCACTCCCACCCCCCATAGGTCCTGACTACACTGACAATATTCCTCTCAAGAGGTGATGTGGCCCGACAGTGACCCCATGGACTGACTTGGGCGCAGAGAAAGTGGGACAATTTCTCCTCTAATTCCAGTTTTTTCAAGATTAATATCTCCATGATCACTTTCTCTTTTTGGACAACAGAAGTCCTCTATACGATCACAGCACCTCTAGTCAGTAAAAACCTTTAGTCTTTTTCTCCCCCCCACCCCCAAACAGTACTGTTTTTCTTTTCTTTAAGAAGGTCTGCTTCATCCTTGTGGTTGTGTGGCTATGATGTGTGTATCTTACATAAATCTCATGATCATGTCTATTCTTAGTAAAATGCCATTTTCGTTTGTTTTAGCCTATCATTCTATCCTGTTGACCATTGTTTGAATCTGGAACCTCCTTAAACCATCAGTTATTCTTCCTGCTTTTTGCGCCCTACAGGAATTTTTTTACATATTGCTATAGGATATACTACCAAGTTCTCTGGCAATCCTGGGGTTGGGAGGTGAGAGAAGGTCACCATCCTGCAGGTGTTATTGTTCAGGTGTTGGGGACTCTCCTGACTGTTTTGTCACCCTGACCACAGCGCTTCTTTATCACCAGAATCTATGTACAACTATCAAAGGCCTTCTTGAATCCACTCACACACTCTGTATAGCATTCTCCTTATCTACTTACCTAGCAACTTACCATAAAATAGAATTGGATTAATTTATTACTTAATTTATCACCATTTCTTATGTTTTTACTTGTAAATCCTTTCTACAATTTTGATAAATATATGATTTTCAAGCATTAAAGCAATATATAATCAAAATTTATTTTCTGGCCATACAAAACCACTCATATTTATTAAACATGATCTAAAAAGGAAACCTACATCTTCCAAAGGTCAATTCTGTTATATTCTGTTTTCTTTTTTTTTAAGCAAACATACTATGTACTGTGTCCTAAGAAAGAATAGTAACATTTCATTTTCAGTCAACCATAGTAGCTTATATGAGGCCTAATAAAAAACTAAAACAAAGTTTTTAAACCACAGGTCTCAAAATTAGCAGCCATTTCTGTGTTTTCCAATGGCTTCATTTAATAGATGAGGAAATTGACACACAACAGGGTTAAGTAAATCTTGTTAGCAAATAATAGAAATAAGGCAGATTCATCCTACAAATTTAAAATTCATAATTTTAAGAAAAAAGTAATAATTCTATCACTGAAAGAAAACCATTTACCACTTATTAAAAGGAAAAAAAAACCTCACTATGCATGAAAACAGCGCTTTAATTATTTAAAGAAAGATAGAAAATTTCCCTAAGCTGATTCCACATGGTCAGCAGATGTACTTCCCTGGAGATTCTGAGCTGGTCTGGGGCCAACAAGGAGAAGTGGGGTCCTTCCCCATTCTAGAAAAAAAAAAATCCAAGGTAACATCAACTAATGGAGTCAACTAACATACTGGGCATGAAATGACAAACTTAGGCATGAGTTTCTCATTACAAGACAGAGAAATATGGTCCATTAGCAAAGTCTTTATCATATATACACAGACATACATATAAACACAGACGATTCATATCAGTTATTTGTCATCGAAAAGAAGTGCTGAAATACTAGTGGTAATACTGAAATAGGAGGGGAAGGAACTGAGGCTGGGGAGAGTTTGTGCAAATGTACAGCACTTTCCTTTACATACCACTTCTCTTGTGGGCTGCAGCAAAATCAAAGGGGGATATGGTTTCGGCCTTGGGGTAGAAGCTTATGTTCTTATTTGCACAAAACTTGGGTAAAAAAACAACATTACACAGAACAGGAAGAAAAATGATATGATTCAGAAATGAAATCCTTCCAATATACATAAGTCAATACAAATCACATCTGCTTGTGAAACTCCCTCCTGGATGGCTGAACTGGGTGCCTCTCTGGTCCCTACTTGTATGATACAACGTGAACAGAACTCTGTAAGACACAGATCTAGCGTGCACTGGAACCTAACTGAACAGCAGGTAAACTCCAGGAGACACAAGTTGCATCACCTCCCCCCAGCGCAGGCCCAGGAATGTAGGGGAATGAGAGGACCATTGGGACAAAAGACAGTGAGGACCCTCATCACCAACAGTCTGGGACGGGCTCCTCTGCAAGAACACCAAAAACTCCATGCCACCCAGCATTGTCATGAGTCTGATGGATTCGGTCATTGCTCACCCTCCTTCACTGTGCACTCCACCAACCTGACCTGGATCCATTCTCACTGATTCCAGAACCTGCATTCTTACATAGGCTATAGGCCCGGAGTTGCAGGGAAGAATATCATTGTCCACTCAGTTGTCCAGGTGAGAAATGTGAGTGTGATCCTTGACTCCCTTTTCCCCATCCTCACCGGGGAACAGTCATCAAGAACTTTTGATTCAGTCTCCTTAGTGTCTCTCTCACTCATTCACTTCTCTCCAAACATCTACTCCTCCCTTAGATCAGACCACCGTCATCGCTAGCCTGGATTAATTTAATCGCCTTCCAAATGGTCTTTCTACATCTAATCTTACCCATTCAAATGAATTCTCGAAAGTGTGGTGAATAATCTCTAAATCAGGTGAGTCTGATGAGGTCACCTTCCTGGTTTAATATCTTCAGAATCAAACCCAAAGTTCACAATTGACAGGCAGGTCCCTCACAAGTTCACCCCAACTGACATGCCAGCCTCCCTGCTCCTCTGGCCCCTGTTACTCTCTTTCTGTATTATTTGCAGCACCCTGAACTAGCTATGCTGTCTTTCATTTCTGAGTTTTTGTCCCTGCAGCTCCCTCTGCCCTCAACATACTTTACAAATCCACAGCTCAGTTCTTTACACAACTCAACAGCTTCGAGTACTTGGCTTACTAAAAATAGTAGTTTACAACGAATATGAAGGGTTCTGTTGAAAGCATTTTAATGCATTCACTCATTTACTCCTCACATCAATGCTGTGACTTCCCCCTTTTATAGATGAGCTTGTGTGAGCTCTCACAGCTGGGTTATATGCCTCTTCTTAGTGCTCCCAGCACCCCCTGTATATCATAAAATTTACAACAAACTGTTTTCCTAATTTTCTATACACACAATGCAGGTTCTGAAGAGGAAAGACATCTCTGATTTTTGGTGGTCTTTTCAATGAAGCTCAGCAAATATTGCTGAATAAATAAATGATGACATACTCCATAAGAGGGTGTAAGGGGAGGAGTACATTCTAGAACCAAACTGTTTGTATTCAAATCTCACCTATTACCGTGTGACCTTAAGCAAGTTACTTAACATTTCTGCCTAGAATGAGGTTAATGATAATACATATAAGAGTTAAATAAGTGAATATCTGGGGAGTCCCTTGATGAGCTCTTAGAACACGTAAGGACTGTGTAAGTGTTTTCTATTAGCATTCATGTTAATGAAGAAACTATAAGCACATGTAAAGTGGGATGAATATATTTAGCTCAATTTTACAGGCAAGAGGAACTGACTAAGATAAAGTGACAATCCTCAAGTATATGCTGATCCTAGAATTAAAAGTTATCACCCAAGGATTCATTACAAAGCATACAAGAAGTAGCTTAAGGTAGTCCTTTAAAAATATCCTATCTGGGGGCCTCCCTGGTGGCGCAGTGGGTTAAGCAACGCACTATGAAGCAAACCACAGCCACTGCAGCACGAGTTCGATCCCTGCTGCCGGCCAGGGAGGGGACCCACATGGTGCAGCAGACCTCTCCTTCTGTGCCCGCTGCTCCCCTCAGCAGTGTGCTTCCGTTGATCTGCCTGTTCTGCTCCCTGCTCTCTGTGGTGAATCCTCACCCCACCCCCACACCTCTGGCCTGTACCCCAGTGCTTGTATGCATAAATAAATAAATTTAAAAAAAAATGTCCTATCTGGGGGCCTCCCTGGTGGCGCAGTGGGTTAAGCAACACACCATGAAGCAAACCGCAGCCACTGCAGCACGAGTTCGATCCCTGCTGCTGGCCAGGGAGGGGACCCACATGGCCCAGCAGACCTCTCCTCGCTGCTCCCCTCAGCAGTGTGTTTCAGTCAGTCTGCCTGTTCTGCTCCCCATTCTGTCTGGTGAATCCTCTCACCTCCTACAACTCTGGCCTGTACCCCAGCTCTTGTATGCATAAATAAATAAATGTTTTAAAAAAATATATCCTATCTGGGAGGCTTCTGTAACAACAAACAACATAGCAGAAGAGCTCCTAACCAACTCTGAGAGCAAGTGATCCAAAAGTACCAGAGATGAACTACACATGAGGACCAAATATACAGGAAACTACAAGGAAATGTTCTCTAAGACTAACCACAGACTTGTGAGAATGTTTAGAACCAAAGTTCCATTTTATGGGAAGAATTTCCTGAATAATTTACTCATTGACAGTGAAAAAAAAATTGTATCCTCAGGCCTTGATAGAGGAGTTAGTTGTGTATGCTCTTAGAAGCAAAGCAGATGTCTTCATAAGATAATTTTGTTTAAGAAAAGATATAACCAAAGGAATGAACTCTGTGCCAAGAGTGTGCACACTGATCAAGGATTGCATCCCTTGTTTTGAACACTCACTGTCTTCTGCTCAGAGATTATTGCGTGGAGACACCCAGATGTTTAAACCAGTGGCTGGTTTTTATGAAAAACAAAAACAAAGCACACACACAGAAATACAGAAAAATTTTATTCAGTGTTGACTCACGTCTGTGACCCATTTAAAATGTTCACTGGAATGTCTTTTTGAAGAGACAGCAACCAGAACTTTTTAAATATAAATTTATCTAGTCCCTCAGTTCTCAACAGTGAGTTGTTCTTTGCCAACGCTTGGCAGTAAAAATAATCTTCATTGATGTTCTTATCTTCCCCCCCACCTCAAATCATAGATCAAAAATAAATTCTTGAAGCTCCATTTCTGATTTCTGAGATAGAAATTAATCTTTCTTAAAATATATAGCATAATCATGAAAATAGCTATTACCTAAGAGGTTGGCAAGGATAACCAATGATGATGTTTGTTTTGTTAATTTGGTGTTTAAAATTTTTAAACAAAACCCCCTTACAACTGAAAATCTGAAAAATCTGGAGAGTCTTTGTATTTCACTGAAGTGGAATTTGTCCTTTAGAAAACTGGATGGAGCATCCATACGATTCGAGGAAGTTCTCCAGGGATCCTCAGGTCACACAAGGTGCATGGTTTCATGTTTTGGGATTCAAATGGGTACCCACAAGTCAAAGATACCCTCTTTTCTGGCAACTGCTTCCACCTGCACATCCTTCTCAATTAAATTCTGTCTCAGTCTCTCTCTAGAACTATATAAAAATTATAGTAATTATCGCATCCCTGTTCTCCAAAATATTCTCTCTCTCTCTCCTCTCCCCCTCTCTCTCCTCCCCCCCACCACCCCAGTAGCAAAAGCTCTTGCTCTCGCTCGCCATATGTTTACACAGGTGAGGCTCCTGGCATCCTGAAGCCACTACTGATTAAAACTGAAGCACTTGACTCAGACTGCACTAATCAAAATCTGTTCCCTAGATCCCAGCTTCTGGTCAGACATGAATGGTCCAAGGGTTGACATCTGATAGCAGGCTGAGCCAGTGGCATCCCTTCACAGAAAATCTGTAAATAGGAGAAAGCAGGACCTTGATATTTATAGGTAGCCCTACTGGCATCCATGTTTTAGACAATATAAATGTAGGGGATGGAGTAGGAGCAGTTTACAGAGGTTGTAAGAATAAAATAAGCACGCAGAGAGAAAAACTCAGATTAGAAGTGGATGAAATTTCTTGGGTAACACAGCTTTCCAACACCTGGTTGCAGGTCATTCCTTAGGCTTGGTGATCTATATGCCCCTATATGATAATCCCGTTTCTCTTCTGTTTGACTTAGGCTGACATGTTAGTTCTTTTGTGTTTAATCAAAAGGACAGTTAATATATGAATGGGATTCAATGTTTAAGTTAGGGCAAGAGACTGAAATATATAGTTTTTTCCAGATTTATCATAAGCACCACTATCATATCAATTATATGCTGTAATTTTAGAGTCTCAGACAAAAGACAAGTCACTAGTCAAAAGCCAAAAAGCACCCAGAGTTTGAAAGAAAAAAATAACCACAATATACAGCTATGTAAGTGATTTTAATGATAGAAATGAACTAGCAGAAATTATTTTCTTTATATTTCCTTTAGCTTCATAAATTACAATTGAAGTAATATACTAAAAAAATGCAGTTATGTGGATTAGTTTTCACTTTGATAAAATAGGATGAACTAGTACAGTTTATAAACATCATCAATCTGTGTATTCATAGCATTTGAAAAATTGTTTAAAAAATTATCTGTTAAAGTACTTATGAGTAAGCACATTTTTTCTTTATGTAGGTAAATGAGGGTAGGCTAAGGAGTAAGGAGTTCCTTTTAGAGGCAGATTATAATAACAGTCCTATGTTTGAATTTCAAGTTCAATATCACATTTGGCATAGATTTCAAAGTCTTCCAGGGGTGCTGTTTTGTTCACAAGGAGGTTTTTCTTGTTTGAGTCCTCTTGCATAAGACTCTTGGAGTAAAACAAAGGGAAAAAATAGATTCACTACATGTTGAGACATGGCGGAATTAGTGCAGGAAACTCAATAGGTAAGCCATGCGTCAGCTCTATAAGCTTTGTATCAAGCTCATCCTTTCCTTAAAAGATGGATGTCTAATGACAAGTTTGTGGCAAGGTCTGTTTTAGGAGTAATACTGATTTTTCTTCAGTGGTAAAAGTTAATCTTCCCTTGTAGCAAAAGCTATGAAAAGGGATTTATGACAATAAAATGGTTTTTGAAACTGCTTTTAGGCAGATACGAGTTCATTAGAAAATTCTTACAAAAAAAAAATATATATATATATATATGGATGCCTAAGAGCAAGGGACTAAGTAAGAGAATGCAAACTCCTTTTACCTTGATCTTCATACTGCTAAAAGGAACTCAAGTCGGGGGTAGGCCACAGGCCACAGCCAGAAGTCCTGGCTGCAGAGGCCATGGTCTATAGAAAATTCTAACTCTTGTCTTCATCCTCACTTTTAAAAATGCCTTTTTTCATTCACCACATGTCCCCTTTTCTATCCTACACAGCTACCCACTAATCTGCTGGCTGCTGCTCTCAGTCTGTGCTGGTTCCTGTAGTGATCCACCATCAAGACACCAGGCCTGGTGAGTGGAAGCTTCTCTGTGACCACATTCCAATAAAACTTCCTTTCTATTTGTGATCTCTTCTCTCTAAATGTATGAAACCACATTTACGAACATAAACCACATAAACGAACTGGGTTAAGACACAAGCAGCAGGAAGAAAGGTCTGTTAGTCATAAAAGTGTGTTGGTCTAAACTTCTGCAGTGTGATGGGTGCCCTGGGTCTGTTTTGCACCTTTGTAAGTTTCATTACAGACTGTCTTATTGCTAAGGAGTGTGGTTGTATGAAACTTCACATCTGCCTTACGTTGCAGAGACTCACTGAGGGATTTTAGTGGTTAAGCACATGGTTCCCCTAAAGAGATATAGCATTTCCTGAGTTCATTCACCAGAACATGGTCTTCCATAAAGAAAGGAAGAGTCCTCCTGTATCCTCTCTGGCAGATCAAAAGTCAGTGACACTTGGGGTTATTTCTGGAACCCACCAAATTGTTCCTCTACCCATGGTATCTGCTCTTGCTGTTGCCAGATCTGTCTAGGTGGAGCTTTGGCCCACATCATAGAACTCAGTCCTCATTGCATTTTGATTTCTCCTCAGGTGTCACATCAGTGGAGAAACTTCCACCCAATCTAAAGTAGCCTCCCCTCCCCTGACTCTGACCTGCCACTCCGTCCCTTTCTTTCCTTTATTTTTTCACCAGAGAGCTAAAAATGACTTGACATTACATTCTAATATATTTGTTTATGGTTCACCCACTCAAGAATGTAAGTTCACGAAGGCAGGAACTCTGTCTTAGTTATCACTCTATTCCCAGGGCCTAACCAGGCCTAAATGCTATTTGAATGAGTGACTAGGAATGGGAGGCAAATATCTCAATTTCTAGCTTCATGTGTGTTCACCTCCCTGTCAACTTTAATTTACCCCTCTATGCTTTCTGCCTTTGGTTTGTTGACAGCTGCTGATAGATGGGGTTGTTCTCACCCTTTCAAATGTCTTGTGCTAAAGCAAAAATGCCTCCTTGAAAGGTATGTGAATTATAAAATGTGTGTGTGATGGAAAGCATAAGGAGAAAGGAAAGCATATTGCACTATTTGAGGACTGCGGGTCAGTACAACCTACTGGAGAACATCTTAGAATTACCTAATAAAATTTTTAATGGGTATTTTCTTGACCTACTCATTCTCAAATAATAAAGTCCCTAATGGTTCGACAAATATTTAAAGGACACTTACTGAAGTATTATTTATCATGATGAAAAATTAGAAGTAGCCCATGAAATAAAACAAGTCAGTGTGAAATACAATGTAAACTTAGACAGTCACTGAAGGAATTAGATATATTAATACTGACATTAAAAAAAAATTCAGGGCCTCCCTGGTGGCGCAAGGGGTTGAGAGATGTACTGTGGGGATTCTGCAGCCACTGCAGCACAAGTTCGATCCCCGGCCAAGGAGGGGACCCACGTGGCACAGACCTCTCCTGCCTCGCCCGCTGCTCCCCTCAGCAGTGTATTTCAGTAGGTCTGCCTGTCCTGCTCCCCACTCTGTCTCTGGTGAATTCTCTAACCCCCACACCTGCACCTCTGGCTTGTACCCCAGCGCGTGTATGCATAAAAAAAAAAATCCAAGATTTACTGCGAAGTGAAAAAGGTAAGCTGGAGCTCTATTGTGAATATTAAGAACACAATTCTGTACAAAAATCATTTGTGTGTGTAGTGAGTGGTACTACACACACTCAACTATTTGCAGGGAAAGTGTCTGTGATGTGTCCAGTAGATTTGTTAATATTGGTTTTGATCCCTAAAGAGAGGACTGAAGGGGACTGCCATTTCTAAATCATGAATTGCTATGGTGTGTAAATTTTAATATCAAGCAAGTGTTACATTCATAATAACAAAATGATAGAGATTTTAAACATCATTTAAATTCTGGAGTCAAACCACTTTACTATTTTAGAAAGTTACTTACATTCTGAATTCTAGTGTCGACATTCAAATTAATAAGTTCTGTCAACTTTCTGGGCTTTATTTATCCTAATCCATAAAATGGAGCTAGGAGCTTTTGTCCTGTCTACTGCTTGAGGTTATTGGGTAGCTAAATCAAATTCATGGGACATATAGAAAACATTTTTAAATCACTAAGGAAATTCCAAGAAGCCATCATTATGTGTACTGTTTAACTTCTTGTTAGGATTATATTTCATTTATTCCTAAGAGCACATTCCAGAAGGGATTTGTGTATTGATTTTTACAGGTGAGAAAACTTAGGTGGTGAGAAATCAAATTTCTCCCTTGCAGAGCAGAACTAGAATCAAATGCTCTGCCATTAAATCCTTGTTCCATCCCATGGGTTACCCAGAGAGAAGGTGGGTAAACATGAAAACCATAAACTACGAAGTCCCTCCAAGATGAAAGGGACTGGTTTTAGTCAGCAGCAGTAATAAGTACCCTTGGAACCATAAAAGAAAATAGAACTGCAGTGAAAAATCTGTGTCCTGCAATGTGTGCTGGCTCATCATCACCAAGTCCAATTAATCACTTTAAATAAGCGCAAACAAATGGTTTTATGGACCCCAAACTAGAAGCCAGGAGGATCATTTCAAAATAAATATTCAAGAATGAGGAAAAAAAGAGAGAAAATGTAAGCCTTGATAAAACAAAGGCTTTATTTGGAGGAAAGATGAGACTTTCAGAAAAAAGCAGGAGCATTAATTCCACCGAGCTGCAGAAAGAGATACTTTATCCCTGGGAAGTTTCTGAGTTTGCTTGTTATGGCAATCCTATATTGCCACATACAAATAAGACATACAAACAAGAGGATAGGACAACACGTTCTACCAGTTCCACATAGCCATGATGCTAAAAAGTTATTACCTTCACCAAGGCTTCAAATAAGAGGACTCATTTCTAACTACAGCGACAGGTTTCCAATTCTCTCAGCTTCACACAAGCACATTTTAATTTAAATTCTTATTATTCTAGCTTTCTTGGAGGTGTCATCCAGAGGTGTTTCATGGCAACAAAAGACCATCTTCTTAGACTGCTTTGCTTAGATAATTCAACAAACATTTCTTGAGCCCAACTAGGTGTGCATATTGTGCAACATGCACAATATGAAAATGAATGAGATGTTTCAAACGGGTTCACCTTGCATGGAGGGAGAATGGAGGTTAGAGACGCTATACCTAATTTGCACTTCCCTGAAAGCTCCAATTCTATCAAAGAATCCCGAAACACAAAACTGCAGAACCCCAGGCAATTTTTATCTTCAAGAAGCTACAGCCACAGGCTCCTGTGTGCAATGCAGACACAGCAGTGTTAACAACATGCAGCTTAGAACCAGCAAACCTTGTCATCTGGCTCATGGTAGAAGTCCCTTCTCCCCTCTCATTTATAGGTATTTATGTGTCTCTGCCTTTTTATGATTTTTCCATGTGAAGTGTTCTCTAAAATATTTTTGGGCACGCTTTCATTTCATGCTTCCTCAGAAGTGCAATAAAGTTGGGAGCACAGTTTGCAGGTCACTGGGAGAGGTCACAAGGAGTCCCCTGGCATTAAGAGCTTGAGTAATACTATTTCGACCTTCAGACAACACCACTAAGTTGTTTTCACTGTCCACAAAGGGATTCTTTGTGTCAGAGCAATTGAGAGCTGATACAAATTCAAACTGGCTAATTTCAACCTAACAAAATAGTTTGTTCCTAACAGCCATTGGAACAAGACAATGACAAAAATTTGTTAAATCTTTTTATAATGGACAGAAGAGAAGAACTATATGAAACAGAAGGGTCCTAGCAGAGCAAATGATGCAGCTTCAATGTGCTCACTGAAATTTTGAGGCGTTTTCTTGAGGTTTATTCTTACAGACGATGGGCTTGGGAGGCATTTTCAAAAGTTTCAGAAGAAATGATATCTTAATGTTCTTTGGCGATACGAGAGGCTCTGCTTCAGGCCTCTCAATTTGATTGAACTTTGTCCAATTCCAAACCATATTTTTCTTTATTCTTTCAATCACCCAAATTTAAAACTTTGAAGGTGGATTCATCCTTTTGCAGCTCCCCACTGCCCTGATAAGTCTCACCTCCTGAGGCATTTATCACTTAATCTCTTAAAACCTGTTTTCCTTCCCTTTCTCACTGCCATTGCAGGGACCCTTGCCTCTGAAGTGTTTCTGCGTGGGCTGAGAGCATTTCAGACATCTTGGTAGTTTCTGAAAAATACTCACATTGGCACCTGACCAGCATACTGCTGAAGCAGGAGCAGCAGGTGCACGCAGTGGGGGTGGAGGGTGCGAATGCAGCAAAAGCAGCTGAGTGACCTGGACGCAAAGCACCACACCCCCTCCTGAAGCCACATTTCTATAGTGAAGTGTCTGAATTATATACGGAATTCCCTTAAAGGGAAAGACGCTTCCATAGCCCTCCAAACCAAGCACTTATTACAGTCCACAAGCACAATTACAGCCCACCTCTTACTGAGAAGCCCCAATCCTCAGTACAGTCTTAGCCCTTGTGTCTGCTTTATATGGGAGCCCCACTAATTAGGTCTCCATGGTGACATGCCTGGTACTCCAGGTCCACTGAGGCTGGTCTTTATCCAACTTCTGTCAGTCTCTCCAGAAATTTCTGGCCCTCCAAAGGATGCACCCACCCATCCCGATGCCAGTCCAGCCTAGTTCAGTGGTCCAGTCTCCATTACCCTGACCGTGACTTCCCCAAGATGGCCTCCTGCACCTGGTTGTTGTCCTTGGCTCTCCTCCCTGGGTCCCGACCCTTCCTCGGAGACTCCGGGGTACTCTTCTAGGATGCTCATGCTGTGCCATCACCTGAAACCTGCCACTTCACACCAATGTGTGTGCTGCTCCCTCAGCACCACCCCAAGTGGCAGGTACAACAGGGCTTTGTGAGCCTACCCAGACCCAGCCAACTTGTGTCTACTGTGCTGACCAACATCCAGGGCCCCAATCTGCCAGCCTATGCACCCCTCCCCCCAGCCCCTTGGCTGCTGCAGGATCAGTCAGTGGCAGCTTGAAGAGAACACGCACTTTCCTTCTGAATGGGCCAGCCCCAACCAATACTGCTTCCTTAACTCTAAAGGCAGGTCACCATCATCTCATAACCCCTGCTTGGTTAGTAGGTGCTGGAGAAGCACGCTTAGATCTCCAGGGCATCTATTTCCTATGTCAAGGGAATACCCAGAGTTCTCTAGGAAATTCAAGAGGAGCCCAGAGATGCTAGAAAACTTTGTCTCCTATGGAATGTGAATGCTATGAGCTTTTATTCTCACCAGATGAAGGCTTGTCATGGCCTACTGTCTCTGACTGATAAACATGGAGCATATATTAGATTGCTCCAGTAAGGTTTAAGGGACCTTAAGTGAATAAGGCCATTCTCATAGACTCCTGGGACCCTAGTACACGCTATTCTGTTGTCCAAGGCTGCCTCTGGCCTATGAGTCCTGACTCTGCTGTGTCCCCTGAATGTCCAATGCCTGGTTAAGCCAGTCTTTAAATGATTCAAGATGGCTGCTGTCTCCTGAGGCACCAAAGTCTCTTGTGGCTTTACTACCCAGGGACCCAGAGTCTAGCCGTGAAAGCTACAGAGGGCCTGCAGAGCCAAGTGCCAGAGAATTCCTTGGTTTAGAGATCCTGTTTCTTCTTGGTCTTATACTGCAAGCCACAGTCCTCCCCTCACAATCACTGAGACCCCTCAGGAGGAGCCCAACTGTCACTTTTCCATCTGGGGCAGGTGTGGGTTTGACTCTCCCACCCAACAGTGACCTTGCCTATGTTATTTCATTTCTGAGCTTAAGGGAATCCAAGAAAGCCCTCAATTTAAGAACTTTCAGACAATCCCTGTGGTGACCCAGGCTAGCCACTGTCCCTCCCAAGTGACTAAAGTCCAGAATCCAGTGGCTGGTTGTTGGCATAGTCCCTGAGAGCCAAATTCAGAGAGACTCCCTGAGTCAGGAGAATCTACATAATCCTTTATTTTACAGAGGCCAGAAAAAAGAATCAGGAAGCCTAGAGTTTCTCTGGGTTCATGTAAATGCTTCCTTTCCTGTACTGTGAGTAGTCTTTAAGTAAAGGAACAATATTTCCCCTCCAAGTTAGAATGAATGGGGAAAAGTCCAGTTATTACTCCATCAAATAGCATTAACCTCCGGTAGGACCATTTCTATGTCCTTCTGAGGGTCTGTTCTGTTCTACAGAGGAGAGGTCATTTTAGCTTCTCAGCCACACAGAGAATCAATGAGAACAACCGCAAGCACTCTGGTCTATTGTCCTCAGCAGGCCCCTCAGCCATAGCAGACAGCATAGAACTCCACTCTGAGATGGAGTTCATCAGGTTGTCCCCAGAGTAATGACAGCACATCTAAGTGGTTAAGCAGATCCTAGAAATGTTGTCCAATATCTGGATCCTCAAAAGTAAACTCACTACAACTCCTGGGGAGTCCAGAGTCATCCAAAGAGCAGCAGCAGACCTAAGGAGCTTGGAATCTATCCTGGGACCTTCCTAGGAAGGAAATGCTCACATGGCACAAGTCTCGACCATTAGCATAAAGTCCATTTGTGGGGTTCATGAAGTGAACCCCTCCCCACACCCAAAAGTCACAAGGGGAACTGTTCTGGACACAACACTTATCTCACAAGCCTAGTCCTACACACAGATAGGCAGGCTCAGAGCAGATACAGAGAAGGAACAGACTGTTCGCCAACTCACAGCAAGGCCAGTTCTGAAAGCCCAGTGGACAAGCTATAAGTGGGAGCCTGGGATTCTGTTTGCCTCACGGTCCACCTCCCTCTTGTCGGAGCTAGTGATAGGATCCTCGCCCTGGAAATAGGCACCTGCCCTAGAGAAGACAAAGGGGTCTTTAAGAAAATATCTCTCACAATTGAGTGACCACAAGATAAAAACACAGGGCTGGCAGCTCTTGTAAGCCTGGGCAGACGAAATCAGTAAGTCTCCCACAAAGTGCCCGGATGACAGAAGTTTGGTCCTGGGCTAGCAGAAGTCAAGGGGTTATACCCAGCAGCCAGGGCCACTTCATGGGTGTGTAGCCTCTGCTGGCACATGGAGTCTGAGCTCACAAGGGTTCCACTGCTGTCACTGTCTTGAAATCCTCAGTAATTTGACCTTTGAACTTGTTTTTTGTAAGAAAAGTCTAAGCAGAGTCTATGTGAAATTTGTGCAAAAGAAAGGAAAGGGCTTTATATTTTAGTACCTTTAGTGGCCCATTTTTAACCCTGCCTCCTTTTTTTTTTTTAACAAGTGTCCCAACCAACTATGTAAGAGATCCTATCAGCAACCTTTTTGTTTCTTTTAAAGATTTATTTATTTATGCATACAAAAGCTAGGGTACACACCAGAGATGTGGAGGGGTGAGAGGATTTACCAGAGACAGAGTGCAGAATAGAACAGGCAGATTGACTGAAATACACTGCTGAGGGGAGCAGCAGGTGAAACAGGAGAGATGTGTTGTGCCATTCACCTCCCTGGCGAAAACCTTCTGCAGTGGCTGAGGATGCTTCATAGTGTGGCGCTTAACCCTTTGCATACCAGGGAGGCCCAGCCTTACAGCAACCTTGATATAATTGCCCCCCAAGTAAGCAGCCAACCTGAAAAAAAGGTACTCTCTGCAAACCCCTCAAACTCTAGTCTCAAAGAAATCTCCTTTTATGGCTTAAAATCACTTATACTAGTTTATTCCCATCTCAGGCCACCTTGGGACATTCTTCAAATTGCTCCCACTTCAAAAGGTGGCTACTGGTGAAAATCAAGACACAAGGGACCCTCATTCCTGGAAGCAAACTGTATTAATACTATAGCACTGGTAAGAAGGGTCTCCAGCAGCTGTACTGCCCTTTCTGTGGTTATGACCCCTCATGACAGAGGGTAGGCCAGCTGCTCAGTTCCTGTCCCAGGACCCAAATAGAAAATGCATCTTTTAGTTCATTATACAAACATATGTAAACCTACTGTGTAGTGCCAGGCACTACAGAGATGAAGAGAGACAAAATCCTCAACAAACTCATATCTAATAAAATGCAGACTTTGGGCAAATAAATTATAATAAAATGGACTAAATGCCTTTATGCATGTGAATAATGTGCTATAAAAAACATTGGAAAAAAAAAAAAACATTGGATAGTTAACTCTGCCTAAGGAAGCCAGAAAATACCCATGAGAAGGTTCTTGAAAGATGGAAGGGTGTGGCCGAGGTAAAGTAATTTGTGATGAGTGCCGAGCAGACCCCATGCACCTGCAGAACAGTAAGAAGTTCAGCACAATCGAATCACTGCTGTCTGAGAGGGGGACTATTTGAAATTTCAGGTTTGGAATAAAACTACAAAAAGGGCCTTGTCAGAATCTGGGCCAAAGTATCTGGGCATTATCTGGTAATCCAGAGAAACCAGAAAAGGATAGACAGAATTTTCTATGCTTTTTAGGAAGAGAACTCGACTGGTGGTACTGGGGAGATTTGAGCTAGAAAAAGCTCAGGAGAGAGAGCTTGGATGGAGAAGATGTTAAGCAACAGAACAGAGAGGCTTAGTCTTTGGGGATGTGGCATGACCTGACATACCACTGAGGTGTATTTGGTGATTAACTGGATATTGGTGGCGAGAGAGACAGTGCACCAAGCTTTCAAGGTTGAAAGGCAAGTCAGATGAGACCTATACTGAAAAGATCCTGTACAATCATGGGGCAGGATTATAGGGGAAGATGAGGCCTAAGCACCTCCAGGATATCCAGGCATTTGTGTGCAATGGCAGAAACAGAGATTTAAATCTCATAAGAAAAGGGCCTCCCTGGTGGTTCAAGGGGTTGAGTCACAGCCTATGAAGCTATCAGCAGCCACTACGGGCTTCAATCCCTGGCCAGGAAGGGGACCCACACGGCATAGCAGACCTCTCCTGTCTCGCCTGCTGCTCCCCTCAGCAGTGTATTTCAGTAAACCTGCCTGCTCTGCTCCCCACTCTGTCTCTGGTCAATCCTCTCACCCCCCAAACCTCTGGCCTGCATCCTCATTCTATGCAAAAATAAATAAAATCTTTCTTTAAAGAAAGAGAGACCCAACAGAAAAAGCAGGAACTAAGGAAGTCCATTGCACTAGCAGTAACTGGCAAGGTGAACATGGGCAAATCTCTCACAGATATTGATTCTTCCAAGTAATGGGATCTCTCCTTGTCACACTCTACAGAGCTATGATAATGATCCAATCATGAGGGAGACCAAGTGACTGACTTGACCAGGTAGGAGGTGGGGATCCTCAGAGCAGGGGAAAGGGCGGCCCACTTGTGGTGTCACCAGCCAATGTTTCCTGGTTTTCCTGCCTTTTATCTTAGCTTCAGTGTTGATTCCTCGGTCTGTGACAGCCCATGGCTCCAGCAAATACCCATGACTCCCAGTTCCCATCCCACCTGTTTGCATTAGCTCTACCCTGAACCCAGCAGTCGCTAGAGGAAATTTGTATAGTACAACCAATATTAACATGAATTTGATATAATTCTCTTATGAGTAAGTAGAGACAATGTCATTCTAGGTATTAAATTGGTCCGGTGGTGTGACACCTGAAAAACAGGCAACAACCATTCTCCTTTGGCTGAAATCAAGGCCCTGTGAGAGAATATTCCTGATTTCTGGATCTCTAAACCTTCCAGAAGACTGGATGTTGGCAAGACAGTTGGATGTAGTTGGATAATAGAATGTCTCTTGTAAGTAATATAAGCCAGGTAGAAAAAGAAAAATACCATGGTATTACTTACAAGTAGAATCTTTAAAAACAAAAACCAGTTTCATAGAAACGGAGAATAGAATAGTGGATGCCAGGAACTGGGGGAGGGGAATGAGGAGACATTGATGAAAAGGCACAAACTTTCACTTATAGAAGCTATGATTTCTAATAAGTTAAAGGAAAGCAGTGGTGACTACAGTTAATATTTGAAATATTATTTGCATATCTGAAAGTTTTTGAGAGTAGATCTTAATCTCAACTTTCACACACACACTATGAGTTTAATTCACCATGTGAGGTGATGGATGTGCTGATCATCTGGATCTTAGTAATCATTCCACAATGTAAATGTACATAACCATGTTGTATACTTTAAACACATATAATTATGTTCATCTAGTTCCTCAGTACAGTATAGGGGAGGGGAGAGAAGAGAGGTAGAATTTAGAATTTAAGAAGTTTTTCTGTATCTTGCTCTCAGAAAATAATTAATAAATCTTCACTCCAACCATAGGGGAAGGGTTCAGGTTTCTAAAGAGAAGAGATGCCAGAATAAAGTCCCAAGGGTGGATGCCTGATAGAGGAAAGAGAGAAGCTGAGAGGACTGAATGTAACAGAGCTGAAGGGAAAGGAGGCAGGACAGTGATTACACCAGAAACAAAGACAATGAGACAGGAAAATGACTTCTGAGCTGACGGCAAAGTGGGGCAACCTGAAACAGCAAAGTGGGGAGTAAAAAAGGAGAAAGAAGAGTCAGACTTGAGGAAACAAAGGGCTACAGAAGGCCTAGGTAGAGAAGGGGACAGACTATTAAAAATGCTGTGGCGGAAGAGGTGTCAAGAAGTCCAGGTAATTCGAAAAAGTGCAATGGAATGGCATAAAAGATAGGATTTTTTTTTTTAAATAGGAAGATTCTTCCTTCTAATATCCATGATAGAGGTCTTTATCACCACAAGCCCCTCAGAATAGAGGGAGTGTATCACCGTCTATTGCTAGGGACAGAAACTGAGAGGACATCAGTTTTATACTCACTCACTTCCAGCTTGTCTTGGAAGAAAGTGCCTCCTTCTGCTGCCTCTTCCCCTCTCTCGCTCACCCTTCCACATCTCCCCCCACCTCCCATGGCCCCTATTGCCAGCACTTGAAGCTTGAGCTCACAGGAAAAGCACTGCCACAAAGGTGTCCCTTAGGTTAGCTGTTTGATGACAAAACTTCCTGTATTGTGGGATACTCTGAACTCGATGCACTAAATATTGGTGCCTGGATGGTTTGACTCTGAAAAGAACTAGTCATTCTCCATCTGATTTGACTGCACAGCAGCCAAAGAGCTCCTGTATGCCAATAATTTGATCATTTCACTCAACATTTCTTAAGGCAAAGCTTTAACCTATTTTTTTTTAAGGTATTTGATTACTAAGGTATGTAGACAACAGACATTAAAAGCAGACCTCTGTGCTGCAGAAGTCATAGTAATAGGCCACAAAAGCTGGAAACAAATGATTCAGAATTTCTGGGAGTGCTGGTGAGTTTCTCTCGAATGAGAATGATGGATGGATTCATTTCCTTCCTTCCCCCTAACCCCCCAGAATAAGGATATTTCATTGACGAAGTCCATGAACAATGTCAAAGGTACTGGTTTCTGGTCCCTGTGCTTTTCAAAGGACAAATCCCCCAATTCTAGCAAAGGTGCTAACAGCGTTTGCCCAATGAGGCATCCTATTAGGAATTGTTAGCAAAATAGGACAGTTTCTTATGAAGAAGCTCTCAGAGATCAATAAACCAGTTGTTGGGGACTACATTATAGGATTCTTATTAAGCTAACACTCGATGGTCAGGGTCTCACTTCTAATGATTTATTCATAAATGTTGCAAAAGTGAAATGAATTATTAATGCAAGGATCATCTGTCAAATGTAGGAATCACTAACCAACAATCACAGGTTGAGGGGTGTTTATAGGGACCAGCAACAGAAGCACAGAGCTGTTCAGTCTGTGGTGACTTGTGTTCAGCCTGGGGCACCAGGAACCCAGCTGGTTCCACTTGCCAGCTGTCAGGCAGCCTCAGCAAAGCACACCCAGTCAGCTCCTTTCTGGTCCTTGTCTACATGACAGAAGCTGCCATAATGATGGCACCGGCAGGAGGCCTCAGTCCCTGTCTCCACAGCAACCGTGACATTAATAGACATGAAAGGGCACTCTGCTTGAGTACAAGGCTCTTCAGAGTCAAACTGAGGCCTGAAAACAGTTGCTACTCTTTTTACTCAGTACCTACAATGTGCAAAGCACACACTGAGTGTTTTATCTCCATTTTCTCATTGTAGTCTCCAAACCTGGCCATTTCAGAGGTACTAATATTCTCCTTAGCTCACAGATAGGGAAACTAAGTCATAGAGAGGTTAGGTAAATTGTACAGGGTAAGCCAGGATTTCCTGGATCCCTTCCTAATCCAAAGACCCTTGTCTTGCCATCTATTTTAATAAGCATGAAATCTGAGCAGATGGAGTTGTCATTCCCAGGAGGTGTTGTCCCATCACTATCTTGCTATAAAATCTTTAGGTCAAATCAGGAGTAAGTGAATCAATGAGATCAAGAAATAAATTTAACTAGAAACCCAGGGAGATACAAATTATAAATCTCATCACTTGCATCAACGTCACTCTCCCCATCACTTACTAGAGGCTGTTGACTAACCTTGAAGAGTGTGATCTTAGAGCCAAAACTTGGATTTGCATCTCAGCTCTGCTACTGATCGTGGATAAGACAATGAACCTCTCATGAGCCTCAGTTTCCTATTCTGGTAATAACAGCACCTCATTCATAGGGTTGCCATGAGGGTTAAATGAAAGCAAGCATGTGTACAGTACACAATGAACATTAGCCATTACTGCTTTTCCAGTATGAGCGTATGGGTAAGATGGTTATGTCCATCCTCATCTACAAAACAGAGCTATAAAGTTATTATGAGGCTTAAATAAAATAAAATCCTAAAAGAACCAAACACACAGACTTCCTCATCAGATACATTCAACTAGCGCTTTTCCAAGACAGCACTCTTTTCCTCTGAGATCCAGTTTCCAGTATTATAAAATGCTATCCCCACCCCCTGTCACCTCACCCCCTGTCACAGGCTGTCACAGCCACAGTCTGTGGAAGGTCAGGCTGCATGTGAGGAAACGTGGCTTTTGTCCCAACTTTTAAAAGCCACTTAAGTACCCTAAACCTTGACTTCCTCATTTATTCATTGTATTAAAATCTCAACAAGCATGTGTCAGATAGCATACTACATGTGAGGTATACAAAGATAATATAGAACAAGTAAGTTTAATGACTGAGGTAGGACCACATGGAGAGGTGACCCAAAGAAGACAATAATCAGATTTACCCAGGTAGGGCAAGGAAACACTCGGAGAACACAGGTCTTTGAGTTGATTTTACAAAGATGAAAGGAGTTTTCTAGGCAGAACATGAGGAGAGGTATTCTAGGATGTGCACAAGCTTAGAGATACATAGGAACAACAAATAATTAATTATAACTAACTACAGGGTGCATCCAAGGGAGTAGCAAGAAAACAGAGTAATTGTACCTTTCCCACTTATCTTGAGGGACTTCCACAAAACTGAATGAAAATGGCCAAGGGCTATAGACACTGTATGTTTGGTTATTAGTAGTCCTCCAGCAAGGCTACTTAATTTTCACCCATTTCTTCTAGCAAAGAACTCTATGTTTCTTCTTCTCTTACCACCATTTTAACTCTCTCCACTGTCCCCTGAGAAAAGGCCAGGAAGATTTAGCACTGAACTACGTGGAAAGGTGAAGGAGAAATGAGAAGAAAAATAGTCAACTCTGTCTCAATTACTATAAACCTTTTCAAAGTCTTTTAACCATAATATTCTTGTATTTTAGAAGAGTTCATATCTTATTGGCCAACAAAGAAACCTTGACCCTAAGACCATGACTTTTGGAAGGTTCATCAAAGAAATACATTTTATAACACAATCTAGCAGATGCATAGAGAAAGGTCACAGAATAATATTTATACATACTACACGCGGTGCACTCTGATAGTTGATCTTCGTTTCTATTTTCTATTTTCAAAAAGGGTGCCAGTTATGATTTCCTAATTGCTTTCACTACTGACTAGTCTCAACCTACAAACTAAAAAACATTACCCTAAGATACCCGAAATTTCATGGAAGATTTCAAATATGTCTCACAAATCCCTTCAACCTTTCTTTTCTTTTGCAAGACACTGTAAAATAGGACAGTCCAGCCCATTTTTTTGGGAAACAAATCACCCTTTGGGGCATGTGGTGTGTTGCTTGACAAATGAGAGGTTTTCATGTGTGGTTTCTCTTGTGTTGCTTGCTACAGTCCATTAAGTTTGTTGACAAATGGGATTTCAAAACACAGGCCTCTCTCTTAAGCAAGATTTTGGTGTCCTGTGGAAAGTCAGATTATACGTCCCCAATATCTTTTTGAGAACATTCAATAAGCAACTTCTTTCACTAAACGGTCCATCTCACATCACGATCCAGAAGTGAGCGAGCATTCTGCCTCAGGGCTGCTGAAACAAGAACATGATGCCTAGATGTCTTTCTAATCATGCACAGGTTTAAAGTTCACATTGCCATTATCACCACCACCTCTTTCAACAAGGAAACAAATCTGTTCCCTGTGTAGCTTAGTAGTACACTTTTGTGTTCGACCAACATCTTAAAACTAGAAAGGAACACTTAAAACTAGAAAGGTCATCTGGTCTACTTCTCTCCTTCCAAAGAAGACCATCAGCTAACCTTTTCTGGCTCACAGAGGAGCGATTCCCTGTTAGACCACCACGTGCATCCGTATCCATAGGGCCTTCCCTCCGCTGCTACTGCCTAAGTTCTAGATGTTTCTACCAATACTTTGGATTATGCTATTTCTCCCACTTAGAGCATATTTCCCTCCAGCCTGTACAAATCCCATCTATCTTTCCAGATCATATCCTCAGCCTATAAGAGGCTTCTTTCAAGCTCTACAGCACCTGGCCATACTTTCTTCTCTGTAATGAGATGAAGTACACTGAATTCCTGCAACCCTTTGCTTCTTAGATGATGGATAACTGGTCATGTATATTTATTGACTGACTTCCTAATGTTTGAAAGAGGTGATTTACGAGAAATTAATTTTAACTGTTCCTACAACATACATGTCAAAAAGTAAACAGAAAGGTTTAATATTTTATCATGAAGATATTGAAATCAGGTAATCACTGTAAAAATACATTAAGCCATTAATTTTCACATACTCAGACCAGTGACTACATGGATGGTAGATGACAGCACTATTGATTTTTTTCTAATACTGTCATTTGGGAGATATTAATCTCAGTCACTGCTTATTTACATATATCAGCTAGAGCAACCAGGGGCTTTCTCCCTAGGAAGATAGAGTGGCTTTGATAAACAGACACTCCACAGAGCTCAGCACAAGCTCCTTTCTTTTAAACATTTCCATAATGTCCTAACACACACACACACACACACACACACATCATCCATATGCCACCCCACGGAGCTCAGTATTGGCTGATGTCCCCCAAAATACACACACACACACACACACATTTTCTCTCTCCCCTCTCTGTAACTCTGGTTACTTATTGATATAAAAAAACCACTGAATTTTACAACTTGTGAAAAACTTAAAAGATAGTCAAATCCCTCTCAAATGAGAAAATTTAACTAAGAAAAGGTGAGCCTGTGTGCTTCAGATCATCCTTGTAGAAATAACAGAGTTGAGACTAAAATCCAAACCTTCTGTTCTCTAAAGAAATCAGGGACTGGAAATCTAGAAACCTCATACCACCTCATTCTTCAGTTTTACTTCCTCTGTCTCTGAACTTCCTTTCTTCCTCCAGGTCCCTCTGTCTCACCACTGAGGAACTTCCCCAGGTCCTAACACCAAACTGTCTTCCTGCCATTAACCAATTTCCCCAGGCTATTCTGTTTCAATGCCACAACTTCTCTTATCCTACTTAGAAATTTCACTTTTTCTGGTCTTTCCTTATCTAACATCATATCTGCCAAAACCACACAGCTCCTTTCTTTTAAACCCTTACATAATTGTTCCAGACAAAGTTACATACAAAACAGAAGCTTATGATGAGGATAATAGCACAGTCTTGTTCTCTCCATTCAGGCTCACAGAAACTTTTTTATTTCATGCTGTGCATAATACATGATGTGCTGAAAGAAGAAAGTTTCTCTCTAATCAGGCAAATAATTTCTCAAAACATATAGCTAAGCAAATGACGATAATTGCAAATTCAGCAGAGAAAGCAGAGTTCCTTGACACTGCCAATAAATACCAAGCTTTACTCTTTACTAAAACATCATTGTCCTCCCTAGCTCACAGAAAAAGTGAAAACACACTGATGTGACGCTCTCCAATCTTATTCATGTCTACATTCTTGTCAAGGTGTTACAGGGTAATTTTAATATAAAATGGGGTTACTTGAGTGGGTTTTTACTTGTGAGTTTGAAAGGTATTTATAGTAAGTACCAAGTGCAGACACACACGATAAAGGTTATTAAAGGGTTTATTTTACAAAAGAAGGGGAAATAAAGTAGTAATAACACAAGGAGAAGAGAGGGATATAAATTTGTAAATATTTTACCAGATCCTCCAAGTTGTAATTTAATGGCGTGTTGAGAGCTGGCTCCAAACTAAGGGAGAGGGCTCGGAACAAAGAGAGCTTTTACAGCTTACATCTCTGGTTTTATCTTTATCCTGGCTGCCTAATTTTACCTTTAGGTCCCAATGATCCACTCTTTGATAATTATTTTATTGGATTTGTGGTTTGGGAATATTGGTGGTTTGGAGTGGGGGTTGGAGTTTATAAACTTATTTGTGTGATTTATTTAGGACTATTTTTCCCCCTAACAATGGTACTAAAAAAAGAATGACTTAGTCAAAGAAGAAGATGGAACAAAGAGACCAGTAAAAAAAAGCCAGACTAGTCAAAATTAGTTACAGAGTAGGATATTAAGCATGTAGACTTTAAAGACCACCTTGGTCAGTGTTGGCTTTACTATTAATAGCTGAGTGCCTTAGACCTAGTGCTTAAACTCTACTCAGTTTTTTCATTTGGTAAATGGGGATACCAACAATACCCATTTCACAGGATATTAAATAATATTTATAATACACTGAGGACAATGCTTGACACATATTAGATACTACGCTAATATGTAGTATCTATTTACTGAAGTAAATCCTTAATTTGGAATTACTTTAACAATCATACCATGTATCTGCTGTTCTCTAAGTTTTACTAGCAGTTTCTGGACCTAGAAACCTTGAGATGGTTTCCATGCCACACATTTATACTCTGCATCCTCTAATTATTGTTTCCCAATAATTTATTTTATAATTCCTTCACATGAAGACTTGAAAAGAATATACTCCTCCATTTCTATCAGTCTCCATTCTGCAACTACCACCCTGAGAAATGGCCTCTCTAATATAGACAACTAGGCCTGCAAAACTACATTTGCCCATCTATCACAAATTCCACTTGAAACCCAAGACTGAGGTTGGGGGTGCCACTGGCCATGTGTCACAGAGAAAACAAAACAAAATGAAGGTAGGTTCTTCCATGCTAAACACACCTGTTTGGTATGAAGTGAAGCTCCTCAGAGTTATTCAAACTCTTTGTTCTAAAGCTTCTCCTTTCTTCCAGTAAGGCTCTTAGCTATTCCAAATTAGATCTTCTCAAGGTCACCAAAGGATCACGACTTTGTTAAACCCAGTAAGATCTTGTGTAACTCCACCTCTGGGGATGATTAACATTGTTGATACTCCTTTCCCTGAGGCTTACCTCTCTTGACCTCTAGGCCACCATATTCTCCTGATTTTCTGTCTATTCCTTCAGGGGTTCATTCACTGGTTGCTCCTTTCCTTCCCAAGAGCCCTTCATTGGCGTGCCCTGAGGCTCTTCCTTTGGTCTTCTCTATTAGATTCACCTCCATGATAGGCTCAACCAGTTTGGGGTTTTGATTCTCAAAATTTCTCCAACTTGGACTTACATCCTGAACTCCTAATTTATACATTTAGTTGCTGATTCAATAACTCACTCAGATGTCTAATGGGATCCTAATCTTAGTTTTCCAAAAACAAACTCCTCACCATTCTCCCAAACCTTATCTTTTTCAGTCTTCATCGTCTTGATGATGACACTCTCTACCAACTTCACCTTCCTTCATCCCTAACTAGTCAGCAAATCCTATTGACTCCTCCTTTAAAGAACATCCAGAGTCCCATCACACAGTATCACCTCCCAGTTGCCCTGAAGTCCAAGTTACTATCATCTCTCTTGAGTAGTTAAATACCCTCTTAACCAATTTTCTTGCTTTGTCTTTGCTTTACTACAGTATTTTCCTAGAACACTAGCCAGAGACATAATGCTAGAGGTAAGTCAGAATATATTTTTCCCTTGTTAAAAACCTTCCAATATTCAACTCACACAGAAAAGCCAAATGGTTACCCTAATGGTAACTATATGATCTTATATAATCTGGGTCTACCCCACCCCATCCTACATCTCTTTTCTTGCTCTCGCTGTTCTGTCACAACTGGTCTCCTTGTTATTCAGGGCACCTCTGCTTACTGTATATTCTGCCTGGAGCATCCATCCCCAGTCACCCACATAGTTCTCCTTCATACCTCACATTTTTTTCTAGAAAGTCACCTAGGTGAACTACACCTAGTTAACACTCCTAATCTCCTATTCCTGCTTTATTTTTCTCCATAAACTTAACACCATCCTATTTTCCATATTTTTTTACCATAACGCTTGTGATAAAATTGTACTTGTCTCCATGAGAACACTTATTTTGTCTTACCCTATTGAGTGTAAGGTCCAGACAGGTAGGAATTCATTCATGTTCATTCTATTTCACTGCATACTTACTACCCTTAAGTGCCTTGTATACAGTAGGTGCTAGTAAGTGCTCAATAAATGTATGCTGAGTGAATGGGAATAATGGCTCATGTGGTTCCTCTTACCCAATACAGTCATCACCGTCTTCATTAGCTTCATGGGTGTCTTCCGGCGACTGATGGACCCACTCGTGTGTGGAGACAAGACGTTGGTTTTTCTCTTGACATACATGTAGATCCGCAGGTACACTACAACCATGATGAAGAAGGTCATCAGGTTGGACACAGTCCAGAAAATGAGATAACTCCTGCTGTAAATGGGGGCCAAGGAAGAGCAGGAAGCGATGTCACAGAGGCAATTCCAGCCCAGTGTGGGGACAGCCCCCATAAAGATGGCAATGGCCCAGATGAACAAAATGAGCAGCGTCACCCTCTTTTTGGTCAAGTTGCTGTGGACCCGCATCCTCATGATTGACATATGTCTCTCCACGGCAATAACTAGCAAATTGGTCAGGGAGGCAGTCAAGCTAGTGTCCAGAAGTCCCTGGCGGAGAAACCAGCGGTTGACAGTCAAAGTTTTTGAAACTGGGCCAGTGTTAAACATCAGGAAGACATAGGCAATTCCAGCAAAGAAATCTGCAGCAGCCAGGTTAGCCAATAGATAGTAGAAGGGGAAATGAAACTTTCTGTTTTTGATCACTGCTGCGATGACCAGAGAATTAGAAAAAAAAATAAACAAGCAGAAAAATGTTCCAAAACACAAAACAATCACCAGCTTCGTTCCTGTCCACTCATCAGCAGTGTCAGTGTTACTCCTGTTATAAAAAAAGTCCATGCGCTTATCATAGTGACACTCATTCATTGTGAAGAAGAACTGAACACCCTAGAAATTTAAAGAAGAAACAAATATCACTGTTTGCAAAATCATTCACTAAAACACTAGTTGCCACTGCTAAGCCCCTTAGTCCATCCAACTGTTGTTATTTCTGAAGATCTTTTATAAATGTTCCTTGCTCTGGGACACTAACCTCTGACCTCCTATCACAGCAACTATCTTACATGAAATAGATGTTGTCTTGTGTCTGTTCCCTACTCTAGGCTACCAGCTCAGTAGGGGAGGATATATGTCTATTTTGTTGACCATTGTAACCCTAGGACATATCATCCCCTCCCAACTCGACAGGTAATAGCTGGCCTGTGGGATGAATGAATGAATGATGACACCAGCAACAATATGTGAAATATTCTGAGTCCTGCAATATCTAATCGGCATTGTAACAATTACAGCATGAAACATTAACGCTTCATCTTGGCAATTTCCAGGAAGAAATCAGTCCATTTCTTGATGGGTTATGTCTACTAATCCATGGCAAGTTGGTAATGTCAGACACGTTCTTGCCAAAGGAACACAGGTGAATTACTCTTCACATAATCAAACACTTCCCCAAGTGGTCGGTTTTCCAACCCTTCTGATTCCACTCCTAACCCTCCTGTTGCCATCTTTTGGTTTCAAACTACAAGAGCAACACTCACTTGTTTAGTAGGTGGTGCAGAGCTGGAGACTTTAGTCTCAACACCCCTTCTTTATCTCTCTGTTCACATTTTCCTTGGAGTCTCCTAAGCCAAACTGTACCTATGTGAATTTGTTTACTGAATTTTCTGACCCAATCACTCCAAATCAATACCTCCCCAATACACAGCATGTGGTAAAAGGGCAGCCCTCCATGTGACAGACAGATTTGGAGTTTGTACAGACATTGAACCTCATGTGGATGTCAGAACATGCCTGTCAAGTGAGGGCAAGTTCTAGGGACACATGTCCAAAAATACACTCCTAAGTGGGGCATCAGGCATACAGAGAAGATCCTTCTATCAGGACAAGTCCTCTTAGATTCAGGAGTAAGGAAGTGTGGCCAACAAGGGGCTAGGCAGGGACTCAGGTGGCACATCGATCCATGCCTGGTGGGACAATGAGTTGCCCTTACTCACAGTGGCCTGGTCACAAACATTAAGGTCTAATCAAAGGAGACTGGGACTGATGGCCAGGAACTCTAGCTTCTGGGAAGAATGACCATGGGTTCCCTCATAAGGGATGAGGTTGCACTTTATTCACTGGAGAACTAGAGGTCCAGTAGGCCTATGCACTCAGCAGTCCTTGATGCAAATGAAGTCACTCGAATAGCAAAAGCACAATGGAAATCTCCAGGCTTTTAAGGTTCTTACAAATTTTGCAATTCAGTCACACGTCCAGAACCAGGATATGTAGATCAGATACCAATTTGAAATAGTACAAAATAGAAGTGCATCTCAGTCTTCTTTTTAATTCTATTTTAATGGTATAATGATATTTCTAAGTGAATTAGATACTTGCATCTCTGCCATAGCAAATGGAAGGTAAAATATCATTGTATATGCTTAAAATAAGCAGGGAGTGATCTCAAGAGACAAACAGTTCTAATGCCTTTCAATTACAAGGAAGGGACACTCAATTTTAATAATGACAAAACAAAAATTACTCTCTTTGGCAAACATTCACCAATATTTAACTGCCATTATCAGATAACTCCATATAATTTTCCAAATAAAAAATGAGATACATATGATTTTGACAGCTTAATAATATTCTAATATATGAGTATGTCAGAAAACACTAAGAAATTCCCCCCTCAAAAATAAAAACCCTCATTTTTTCCTAATTTCCTTTTGAAGATGTCTTAAAATTTTAGTTTAGATTTATTGATTCAGTCGAATTATAAAAATCTCAATGATTTTTGCTTCAAAAATCTTCAAATTCTATCTTGCCCATCCAAACCAAAATGTTACATTTTTACACCTATTTTAACAAGGCTTGTCCTCAGATTGAAATAGTGTTTTCTTACAAAGTTGAACAATCACAAAAACAACAACATGGTTTTTTTAAAAGATTTATTTATTTATGCATACAAGAACCAGGGTACAGGCCAGAGGTGTGTGTGCAGGGGGCAGTGAGAGGACTCACCAGAGAAAAAGTGGGGAGCAAAACAGGCAGATTGACTGAAATACACTGCGGAGGGGAGCAGCGGGCGAGACAGGAGAGGTCTGCTGCTCCATGTGGGTCCCCTCCATGGCCAGGGATTGAACTCATGCTGCAATGGCTGCAGATGCTTCACAGTGCTGCGACTTAACCCGCTGCTCCACCAGGGAGGCCCCACAAAAAAACATGATTAACCAGAACTCTCACCAAGTACTTCCTACTTCTAAGCCTAGAATTCTGCCTTTGGGAGAAAAATATAATGAAAGAGTTTCTAAATAATGGAATATTATATACCCATTGAAGTTCATATATTATTTATGCATTGCTGTTCATGATTATCATAAAGTTGTGGTAATATGAGAAAAAGCATGTCACTATTTTAATGTCTATATATATGTACTTATATGGGTGTATTAGATACACACATAAATATATGTGTCTTGACTATTTTTAAAAGATACAGAAAAATGATGAGGGAAAAATTTAACAAATATAAATAGCTAATTTAAAATTGTGTCATTGTCCCAAAACTATAAAATATAAAGAGGAAAACATAGGCAAAATGCTGCAAGACATACATCTCAATAGCGCTTTCGAGGTGGCATTCCCCAAAGCAATAAAAATGACAGAGAAGATAAACAGATGAGACTACATCAAGATAAAAAGCTTCTGTACAGCAAAGGAAACATTAAATAAAACACAAAGAAACCCCACTGAGTGGGAAAAAATCTTTGCGCTCCACACAACAGACATGGGTCTGATCACAAAGATATACAAAGAACTCATAAGACTCAAGAAAAATAAAGTAAAAACCCCAATCAAAAAATGGGCAGAAGAACTGAAAAGACACTTCTCCAAAAAGGACATGCACATGGCCAACAGGCACATGAGAAAATGCTCAGTGTCACTCATAATCAGGGAAATGGAAATTAAGATCACAATGAGGTATCACCTTACACCGATAAGAATGGCACACATCAAAAAAAAAACCAACAACAACAAATGATGGTGAGGATGTGGAGAAAAAGGAACCCTAGTACACTGCTGGTGGGAATGCAAGCTAATCCAACCATTATGGAAGACCATATGGAGGTTCCTCAGTCTACTAGAAATGGAACTACCATATGATCCGGCAATCCNNCTCCTAGGAATCTACCCAAAGGACACAAAAACACTGATCCAAAAGAGCACCTGTACTCCTATGTTTATTGCAGCACTATTTGTAATTGGTAAGACCTGGAAACAACCCAAATGTCCAAAAGCAGAGGACTGGATCAAGAAGATGTGGTACATATACACAATGGAATATTATTCAGCAATCAAAAATGAGAAACTAGAGCCATTGATAGAAACATGGATGGAGCTAGAAGGAATTATACTCAGTGAAACAAGTCAGAAGGCAAGAGAAAAATATCAGATGGCTTCACTATTAGGAGGAATATGAGCGAGCAACAACTACAACAACAACAAAAAAAAAAAGAAGAAGAAGCTCAAGGAAATGGGCAGTTACAACCAAAAGCAAACAAAAAACTCAACAAGACCAAAAGGTCAAAGATAAACCAAAGGGACCATGGGCGGCAGGGGGAAGGAGGGGAGGGCAAAGACAGGGATGAGGGCAGAAAGAGCACAAGGGACCAAGATGATGGTGCACGGGTGGAAAGGTGGTGGGAACTCCCTGGGGAATACAGATGATGTCGATTATAATTAAATAAATAAATTTATTAAAAAAATAAATTTGGCTGCATATAATAAAAAAATTATATCATGCTTTTTTAAAAATTCCATTTTTTTCTGTAATAAACAGACTTAGAAATTCTGTCTTCAGAATACACATTCTTCTTAATATAGTCTACCTTTCATGACAACTACAGGTCTAAAAAATGAAAATGAATGTTCAAAGGAAAAGCCTCAAGGATTTGCAATTTTCCATATTACTATTCTGACCAGGAAAGCACACTTAAAAGTTTTTCATTGATAATGAAAACAAAATGGTTCAGCTTAAAACATCATGTAATCATAAAACTTTATATGCTATCAACTAACCATATCAGGTTGATACATTCCCCAACTCTTATAAAAGCCTTCCTAACCTTTTATAACTCCTAAAACAAACCATTGAAGGTTTGTGAATTAGTACACAGTTAGTTCTTTGTTCTTTTATTTTTCTCCTCTGCCAGATGCCACCAAGCTTGTTCACAGTCCCCAGGATATATTAACTACATATCATCATATTTTCCCAACTGGAAGTTTCCCCAAAATTTTGAGCCTATATTAAATGGTTGATTGATTGCTCATCTGCTGACTTCTCTCAACTAGAACATCTGATTCTGTAACCTAACCTACCCATTTCCTCTACAGAGATACCTTCTCTGACCAATCCCACAGTTCCCACCATCCAAGAGCCCTATTTTATCTTCATCTTTTGTGTTTATGCATTTATTGTTCATCCCCCACTGACAGACTATTCTCTTCCAGCACAGCAAAGGCTTCTATAACATGGCTACTTGTGGGATGAATGGAGGAGTCTCTGTGCTACACTCTATCTTCCCCCAGCAAAATGAAAAGTTTCAGCTAAATGCTTATGTGGACCTACACATCCTATGATATGACAGTGAACTTCACGTATGAACTATGTGTTCCTAGAAAAGTTACTTAATATTTCCACTTCATTATACCTACTTTTAATTGCTAATATTTGAGTGATTACTTTGTGCCAAGTGCTGGACTATAGAAAATCTCTTTGAACCTCCCAACAATGAGGAAGATATTAGGATTCCATGTGTTTCACAGATGAGGCATATGAAGACCCTTCCCTGAAGTCACACAAGCATCAGGGGAAGACCTTGGACCCTAATCAGGACTCTCATGGTAACCTGTAACTCTACCCTCTCTCTAGAGAGACAAACAAAACACCAGACAGATCCAACCACTAAAGTCATACTTACAAAACTGAATTAACCAAAATAGAAGGATCCAATCAAATCACCTTCTATGACTGTCTTCTGCTACACACACACATTTAAAATGGGGCATTACAAATAGCTTTGGAGTTTTTGCTTTGCTTTGTTTTAATAATCCTGAGAAGTGTGGGAAAGGCACTGTTCTGAAAATATGTTTTCAAATGTTATAGGAAGTAAACCACAATATGGTCAATTTCAAGACTAATTTAATACTGCTAAACTAATTTTGCCAAATCCCAACCTGTTTTTTTTTTCCTTTTCTTTTTAATACAAAAGGTTTAGGGGTTTGAATACTTCTGACCCAGAAACAAAAGATGTTAAACTTTGGAGCTATTACCACAACTTGAAACTTCAGTAATTTAAGACTTCATAAAATGATGGTTTAGAAAGTCTATATGTGGAATCCAAATGAAAACTTCATGAGCAAAGCTTTCATTTAGATTCTCCCAAACTTGAATCTCTGAAAAAATGTCCAGCCAGCCCATAATATGGAAACAATTATGAAAATTAAGACATTTGAAAACCACTCAAGCAGCTTTTATTTCTAGCTACGTCTTGCCAAACAAGTTGCTGCTGGCCTTTGGGCCAACTTCAGTAACACTCTCCTCTCTCACCTAGGAAGATTCGAGATGCATTCAAAACAAGATCAATTGCTACTGGCTTATTTTCTCTTTCTGTGGCCCACAAATGAAGAATTACCCTCCCTCTCTTCTCTGGAAATCCCAGTCAGAGGAGAGCTGCAGGTTGGGTTGGTACTCTAATGGCCAAAAAATAAACCTCTCCTGCATAAGTGATCATGTTTGCTCACTGAATTCTTATTAATAATTCATGTTAATGGCAAAATTGGGGCAACAGGGGAGATTTGTATCCACCTATGTTCCCTGAGGTTCAGCTCAACCGTTAGTTTCAAGAGCTTAGTATTTGCTGTGCCCTCTTCCCAGAAGCCTCTTCCCACAGACACCCACAGGGCTCACCTGTCTATCTCATTCTGCTCAAATGTCACTCCATCAAAGTCCCCTCCCACCATTCTCTAAATGACCACTTCACACCCTGTTGCCTTTCACCTGCTTATTTTTCCTTATACCGTTTCTCACTATGATCTGCCTGGGATTAGGGTCTATTCCCCCATGCACTTAGGAAGGCAGGGGCTTTGTACTGTTATGACCTACCCATCACCCCTTACCCTCCAGTGCTTCAAACAATCCCCAGCATGAGACAGGCACTCAGTAAATACTTGTTAAATGTAGAATGGAATGACCATTCTGTACACCATTGTGTACACATGCCTGCATGCCCCCTAACCTTTTACCCAAACTAAGAATTATTACTTTCTTCTGCATTCTCTCTAATTTAGATCTTCCAACCTTTCATTTCCCTCTGTAGACCTGTCCCCAGCCCTGCTGCCTGAGAGGTGTGAGAAGTGGAATTTTCAGCCTTGAAAGGGAATTTTATGGGGACTTCACTTAAGAAGAGAAAGCAAATAAATGCTCAATGATGTAAAAGATATATAAACTAATTAATTATCTTTAAAAAGGTGCTTTATCAGAGCAGACAAATTAGGGTGGCCTGACGGGCCATCCCACAATAGAGACCTGCTCCCAGTCAGCACAGACAATAGACACTACAACTCCTCCTTGAACAGAGCTTCAAAGGAGGACGCATTGGCCAATGCTAGAACAATTTGGACAACAAAATAAATAAAGGTGTATTATACTAGAACCCAAAATATAAAATAAATGCCCATGAGTATATACTATGTAAATGACTAACAGAGTAAAATAATAAATGAGGAAGAAGAGACAAATGTCCCATGTAGAAGAATTTCAAATAACGGATGCAAATAATCCCACCCCTCCAGAGGGCAACAGAATTCTCCACTACCACAGTGTGGACTATACATGGTCGCTGCCTCCCCCAAAGGATAGGAATGAAACAGAGGGGAAAGAACCACTTTTTTTGTCAAGAAAACCTTTACAAACACTACTTCAAGTCAGGTAGGCAAGGCCCACATCAAACTGGCAGATAATGCTAGTCTGTAACCTTGATAAGACATAGTTAGATGACTCTCTGATATCCAAATACCCCAGTGAAATCATCAGGAAAACCCCAGACAAACACCAATTGGGGTGCCATCCTATAAAATTGCTGACCAGGACTCCTGAAAATCATTGAGATCATCAAAAGCAAGGACAATCTGAAAAACTGTCAGAGTTAAGCGGAAACTAAGGGGACACTGAACCTAAATATAATGTCTATTCCAGATGGGATCCTGGGACAGAAAAAGGGATATTTTTTAAAGATTTATTTATTTATGCACACAAGAGCTGGGGTACATGCCAGAGTCCAGGGAGGTGAGAGGATTCACCAGACAGAGCAGGGAGCAGAACAGGCAGACTGACTGAAACACACTGCTGAGGTCAGCAGCAGGTGAGGCAGGCGAGGTCTGCTGCGCCATGTGGGTCCCCTCTCTGGCCGGCGGCAGGGATCAAACTCGTGCTATAGAAGCTGCAATTTGCTTCATAGTGCGTTGCTTAACCCACTGTGCCACCAGGGAGGCCCAGAAAAAAGGATATTAAGTAAAAAGCAAGGACAATTTGAATAAACAGAAAATTTCAACCAATAACAATAAATCCATACCAGTTCATGAATTGTAACAAATGCACCAAGTTAAGGTAAGATGTTAGTACTGGGGGATCCCAAGCAGAAGGGGTGGGGGTTACTATGGGAACTTTCTATGCTATCTGCTCAATTTTTCTGTAAATATAAGACAAGTCTATAAGTAAGTATTTTAAATAAATATTAAAGGGGGAAGAAAATGTTATTAATTCTACTATAATAAATAACTTCAAAATAAATAAATAAAGCCCTCATGTTTCATAAGTGGTTACTTTATTCTTGTTGTGGTAAAATACACAGAGGAGTAACAATTTGTTTGAGATTCAGTTTGAATAGATATTGTCTATAATAGAGTATGGGAAACCTCTGATATTATTGGATAAATCTTGTTGATTTCATTTTCATTTCCTGTGGAGGTGCCTGTTACCCATAGGGCTGTTACAATCTGCTACCTTCTTTTAATACACTGGACCACTTCTCTTAGGAAAACTGAACTCAACTGCTGTTTCTTAAGAAATAATGGTCAACTCAGTACATACAATTGTTCTGATTCAGAGTCTCTGTTCTCTACGTGGCAATAAGGTCTCCACAATACACCTAGCCCCTGGAAAGATCTCAAGGCAGGAGTCACACAGAGGAGAGGCAAGCATACAGTGGAAGCACTTGAGAAATGGAGAAACTTCCGTGCCTTAAGTCATCTTCATCCATCTCAGAGGTGGTGACACACAGGGAAAACTGGAGCTTGAGCTCAGTGGAATAAACAGGATAATTGTGCCAGTGCACGTTCATGAACCCTTAGTAAAGGAGAATCGCCTGTTGTATGTCAGCTGGTTCAACTGCAACTTTTTCTCCATCAAGTGGGTGGATTTACAAGGAGCCCATGGTATATACACACAGCATCTTCTCTAGGACTTGTTTAATAAACAACTATAATCAAATGTATTGTTCCCCGGATGTCACTAATAACTGAAGACTGTCTTAAGCCTCTTGATTAAACAGGAAAGCAGATTCGAAAACATATAAAACTAAACCAAATAAAAGAGTAAGCCATGGATTTTATATGGTCAGCAAATTCTCTGACTCAGTTCATCCAAATGTAATGTTAACATTTAATGGTGTTTGTGCTACCTTTCAGATAAATTTAATCTCATCTAGTTCACTAGGTTAGAAAGAAGGCAATGACATTTTGCCCTTTGACCCCCATAAAAGCAAATTTAATCTCATCTAATTCACTAGGTTAGAAAGAAGGCAACGACATTTTGCCCCCGGCCCTCATAAAAGCAAAAGTGCTAATCAAAATGGTAAAATTAATGTTTATATGTAGTATAACTCCATATGGTCTGTTATAGAAAGAGCAAGTAATCCTTGGACCATTGTGTAATGGGGTGTCAGTAGCTTTACTGTTGAAGGAGAAGAGAATGTCAAAATTTAAAGTGTGATCATTCATGGCTGAAAGAGATATTCTTGTGCAAAGAACTCTGTCGCTCTATGAAATCTCATAGTGGAATCTCAAAGTGCTTGCTCACAGCAAATGACTTCCCATGAGAAGAAAATAAGATGTCTTTATGTCACAGAATTTACAACAGGAAAATTTCTGGCACAAACTTTTAGTCCTAACCTAACCTTGAAGTTACTCACTGTTTCTTGCACTCTATGTCCATCTTCACCTTCAGTCCTGAGAAGCACATCCAAGAGCCTCTCATTCTGCAGAAGTTTATTCTAAAGAACCCTCTGCTAGGACAAGCATTCGGTCAGCAGTGAGCTGCGGTGGCCCAGGCATGCTTCCGGAGATCGCATCCATCCCCAGTTAGTGCCTGAATGAAGCCTGAAGCTCTCTATAGAAAGGAAAATCACATTTTCAAAGCATGTGGCTGGAGTGGGAAACAGTTCTTTAAATCAAGGCTTCAGAGGTTCCAAACTCAAGCATGGCTATTGCTAAACAAGTTGGAGGGATTCCTACAGGAAACCTAAGCTTTCGTCAGGAAGCAGGGCTCACCGCTAAAGTGTGTGTGTGGGGGGTGTTCATGGCCCTGCCTATCCTGCCACCCTCTCTCACCTTTCCCCTGTCTGATAGTGAAACAGCACATCTATGTAAAGGCAGTGAGGTCACGGAAAGGCATATTAAGAAGCATTTGAATGCTGTGCCTGATCACATCCCCAAGTTCCTCTAATTCCCCTCTCCAATCTCCTCCATGTCTCTATACCCTACAGGAACCTAGGAACTGCACCCACAGGCTTCCTTGGCCCCCGGTTCCTGCCAATGAGCGGTATGGCAAGAGATGGGTGGGAGGGAGGTGGGTGAGGCTCCTGTAGTCTGTGGTTACCTCTACACCTACTAGGGAGCCTCTATTACAGGTAACCTCTGTTCTTCTTCTCCAGCTTTCAGGTAGAGATGTGTTCACTGCCCCTTGCTGCTCCCAGCTCTTAGGCACTGCCCCATCTCTTGTTGAATTCTACAAGCTGTGCCTTCCTTTCATAAAGAGTATCCCTCTAGTTGCCAAGTTAACATCCCCCCCCGCCCCCGCAGTGTGACTATGTCACCTCATTCCTATGGAACTCTAAGACAGATGTCATTTAAAGTACATTGAAATACAAAAAAAAAAGTTCTAAAAAGGTTGTAATCTGTTATGGATTTTCTTAAATCTTTTAGAAAGATCTACACATTACCTGGTTCTAAATATAACAACTCCGAGAAAGAAAGAGCAATAAGTTATGTTCCCAAGAACATGGTCCAGTATCACAATTCATTCGATGCACTCAAAATCCCCTTATATGTACCTAAACCCTATTAAATTTCTCTGCACATAGGCAGTGATTCAATAAACATGTGTCTGACCTATGGTAACAAGAGTTATATCAAACAAAGATGACTACAATGGATTCCAATAGATCCCTTTATAATGGAGTCTACCTCACCTCCTCCTCCTAGTTGTTCTTTAATTCATCCAAGATTTGTTTCAACTCTATCTATATTCCCCGTCATGTACACCAAGGGAACAAATAATGTGGATTTAAGTGTTAATTTGAGCTTATAATAAGCCAGACTTGAAATGGACACTTCAGAGAAGGAAGCACTAGACTTTTCCTTATGATGTCTGTGAGAGGGGTGAGGGGGGTGCAATGACAAGCTAAGGAAGCTCTGCAACTTCTGTGGGGCAACAACAACACAGACATAGTTATAAAGACTACATGTTGAGGATCACCAAGGTGGCATTTCCAGTGGTACAGCCAGTCACGGAGAACAGGAGATAAGAGCAGCTCTCTGAGAGGCTCTGGAGTCTGCAGCCTTAGTGGAGAGGTAATAACCACTGCCAGCCTTTACACCCTAGGGATACGAGCCAGACATGGTCCCTGAGTAGACAAAGAAATTTAGGGCTCAGGGCACTGGGAGGGGAAGGCATCAGAAATCAGCTCTTTCCTATTTCATCAAGTCTTCTAGCATGTTCACCTTTTCTTGTCCAATGTTTTTTTTTTTTCTGCATAGAAAAACTGGGGTGTAGGTGAAAGGTGTAGGGTGAGAGGATTCACCAGAGACAGCATGGGGAGCAGAATAAATACACTGCCAAGGAGAGCAGCAGGCAAGATAGAAGAGGTCTGCTGTGCCATGTGGGTTAGCTCTCTGACCCGGGATCAAACTCAGGCTGTCATGGTGATAGCACAAGACTTAACCCCTAGGCTACCAGGAAGGTCCTGTTCTTCCAACATCTTCAAATATAAATACAAACAAGTCTGGGGAAAATCAGAAGCAATTCTTGACTTTGGAACCTATACAAATATATACAACGGGAATTTTAAAACGTACAAACAATGATTTCTCCTAATGTGGATTTTTCATTTACTACATTTGATTCCCTTTTAACCACTACAGGGAAAATACCCTAAGATTGTCTTGTAGACATTCTCTGCCTTGCTGTCAGTCTTTACCATCAGATTGTGAGCATCTTAAATGCTGGAGCATATTCTTCCCCATGTTTGTATACTGATGACCAGTATAGGGGATGTATTAGGTGCCTAACAAATATTTGGTTCATGTGTTGGTTAGTTTCAGTTAGTTGGCCGGAAGCAGAAGAGACAGAAACCTGATCACACTTGGGAGACATGAAAGCAGAAAGTAAGTATAGGCTATTTTTTAAGAATGTGGCCAAGACTATAACAGGCAAGATATGAAAACAATACCCCAAAACAGAAGAACAGTTCAGAGATGTGGTCTACATACACAATGGAATACTATTCAGCAATCAAAAAAGGTAATCTCATGCCATTTGTGGCAACACAGATGGAGCTGGAAGGGATTACTCTAAGCAAAGTGAGCCAGAAGAAGAAAGAAAAACGCTGAATGGTTTCATTTACATATGGAATCTAGAGCAACCAAACAGAGGGACAGGAAAAAAGATAAAAATTTCAAGCTGACCATAATCTGAGGCATACAACCAGGGAGGGAGCGAGAGGGTTCAAAACAAGGGAGGGAAGAGCACCAATTACTGCCCTGAGACTTCTCTCCCAATTATTCCTTAGTGTCATTGTCTGGCTTAAAGTTCTATGGCACAGACAGCTGAAATGTGTTTATCTTTTCTTACAGAGTAGTGAACTCCAGTGTCCAGTCTCCTTGTAGTTAGGGTGGCCACGGAGGAAGTTCTCTCAAAAGGGATGTGAGCATAAATGAAGTGTGCTCCTTCCAGAGAAGCTCTAAACCTTTAGTGGGCATGCGCCTCATGCTCTTTCACCTTCCTGCAAGTTAGAACGCAAACAGGTCTGTGAGTCAGCATTGAGGTTCAGATCAGGGAAAGATCTCAGAGACACTCAGTTCAAGGGTGTTCCATCAGGGAGGCAATAAGGTACAGAAATTGCCGACAAACATTTAGACATGCTTACAACTCTCTGACACTTCTGTGAAATACAAGTGCATGACCAGCAGATGTGCCTCTGAACAGAGCATAAACCAAAAGTGCTGGTCTTTGACAGATTAGAAATAAGGAAAACCAGTCTTTCAACAAAGGGAGCTAGAGAAGTAGAGTCTAGCAGAGGGCAGAGAAATGAGATGGAAGGAAGCCACTGAACTTGAACCACTCACTTCAGAACTGTTCATAAGGGAGAAAAATAAACTTTGGTTTTCTTCCAGCCACTGTGTCTGGGGGCTTCTTTGCCTAAGAGACCTGTGCTCCAGGGGAAGGTATTGGGAAGAAACAGGATGTTTCTTTCTTTTTTTTTTTTAAAGATTTATTTATTTATGCATACAAGCACTGGGGTACAGACCGGAGGTGTGGGGGGGTGAGAGGATTCACCACAGAAAGCGGGGAGCAGAACAGGCAGATCAACAGAAGTACACTGCTGAGGGGAGCAGCGGGCACAGCAGGAGAGGTCCACTGCGCCATGTGGGTCCCCTCCCTGGCTGGCAGCAGGGATTGAACTCGTGCTGCAGTGGCTGCGATTCGCTTCATAGTGCGTTGCTTAACCCACTGCGCCACCAGGGAGGCCCCAGGATGTTTCTTTCTTTGCACTGCGAGGAAAGGATGAGTGCAAGCAAGAACTGTTCGTAGTTTATAAGCAACAATGGAAGAGAACAGAGATCATCCAGAGACTGGGGAGGATTAGAAAACTTAGCTGCCTCTGTGACCCCGAAGACCAGACCATAGTATTAAGAATCCAGTCTTTCTCAAAGTCCTCTCAATAAATGCTGCAGAAAGAAAAACACATGTATGGTAAAGAGAACCATAAGAGTGCATCTGCTTGCCCATGGCCAGGTTTTAGAGGACCTCAAAGTAGAGCCCACAAAGAGAGGAAGAAAGAGATGGGCCAAGCACAGACACTGGGAAATCAGGCAATCTTGAATGTGGGCCAGCACAGAACGAGGATATGGTAACTGGCAGGTGGAACTGACTATAAGCAAAGAGATCAGCAGCTCTATGAAGTTTTTAAGGAATTCTACACACTGCCATGGAAGCCACAGCTTGGCCTAGAAAGGCCTATATTCATTCTCCACCAAGGAGTACACACTTTCTAGCACATTTCCTACATAGCCAAAGAGGGATTTAATGGACAAGGATAAACATTCCAGGGATAAATTTGGAGCCCCTGGGAGGCCTCTCCCAGAGTGCAGAAGCAGGCACCAAGCACAGAACTTACCCTACTGACAGGGGAGAAAGAACTTAATGATTCCTGTCCAGCAGGGTTTCATCATTTGTATGCACTTGTCACTGCTACAAGGTCTCTCATTCTTTTGCTTTTATTTTTTTTAAGATTTTATTTTTATTTATTTATGCATACAAGAGCTGGGATGTATGTAGGTCAGAAGTGCAGGGGGGTTGGGAGGATTGAGAGGACTCACCAGAGATAAAGTGGGGAGCAGAACAGGAAGACTGACTGAAATATACTGCCTAGGGGAACAGTGGGTGAGACAGGAGGGGTCTGCTGCACCATGTGGGTCACCTCCCTGGCCGAGGAATCCAACTCATGCTGCAGTGGTGGTCAATAGCTTTATAGTGCTAAGACTTAGCCCCTCGTACCACTGGAGAGGTCCCTCATTCTTTTGCTCCATTTTGTTCTATGGTGTCCTATATCCATCCCTTCATTGTAGAGTGGATGCTTATCAGTCAGAACAAAGAAATAAATGAACATTTTAGCATGGTATTTAAAACAGAGGTTAGCGAAGATCAAACACTGTCAAGGAAAGTGGGCAGACTGTGACACAGGGGAAGGGCAGGGTGGCCAGGAAAAGGAGCAGAACCTCTGGAATCTGCTGGACCTGGCCTGAGTGCTGGCTCATTTCTTACAGCAATGGCTCTGACCCAACACACGACTGATCTGCCAGAGTCTTTCCTTTCTTCTCTAAAAGTGAGGACTGAAAAACCATCATACTGATGACAACAAGTGTGAAGTCTTGTTGAAAGGACTGAATTTAAGCAATGTTTTTAAAGTGCTTAATATGCTTGGCACATAGGAAATAATAAATGTTAAATAGTGCTTCCCCAGAAAACCAGGTAAGTCAAAGTTTCTAGAACACTCAATTGGAAGTTTAACTGCTCAAACTCTAATACCTCGATTTAGCAAGGACAGGTGACAAAATCATCCTATACCTACACTAAAATAACTACAGTCCTGGAAGGACCTTCCCACTGCCTGAGAGTATACAGGCCACAGCGAATAAGCTGAAGACTCTACTTCCCACTTTTGCTGCTTGACACGAAATGGAGCGACAGGTGGGTAAGGAGGAGGCAGCAGAGAGATGATATGGAATGATAGACGAACACAGGCTTAGGTTCTGGTTTAAATACTGGCAAATAAGCAGGAGGGCAAAGTAGTTAAAGAATGTAGCTCTCACAGCTGACATCATACTCAATAATTAGAATCTGAAATCTTTACCCATTCTGGCCATTTCTTTTCTTTTTTTAAAAAAAAAGATTTTATTTATTTCTGCATACAAGAGCTGGGGTACAGGCCAGAGGTGTGGGGGTGAAATGATCCACCAGAGACAAAGTGGGGAGCAGAATAGACAGATCTACTGAAATACATTGCTGAGGGGAGCAGCGGGCGAAGCAGGAGAGGTCTGTTGCACCATGTGGGTCTCCTCCCTGGCCAGGGATTGAACTTGCATTGCTGTGGCTCAGAAGCCCCACAGTGCAGCTCTCAACCCCTGCGCCACCAGGCAGGTTCCCATTCTGGTCATTTCTGTATCACACAGTACTGGAAGTCCTTGGCAGAGCAACTAGACAAGAAAACATACAAGAGGCATCAACTCAAAAAAGATGACAGATGACATTTGGTTGCAGGTGGTATGACCTTATATGTAATATATTCTAAATATTACACACACACAAACCCATTATAACTAATAGATGAATTCAGTAAAGCTTCAGGATACAAAAGTAACATACAAAAATCAACCACATTTCTGTACACTAACAATGAATACCCCAAAAAGGAAATTAAGAAAATCCCATTTACAATAGCATCAAAGAGAATAAGATTCTTAGATAAACTTAACCAGAGACAAAAGACTTATACACTGAAAACTGCAAAGCACTGATGAAAAAAAAAAATCAAAGAATACATAAATAAATAGGAAGACATGCCTTGTTCAAGTATCAGAAAACTTAATATTGCTTCAATGCCTAAATTATTTGAAGTGATTTAAAGCTTCAGAGCAATCTCTATGAAATTCCCAATGGCATTTTTTATACAAATATAAAAACAATCCTAAAATTCATCTAGAACCACAAAAGATCACAAATAACCAAAACAAGGAAAGAAACTGGGAACCTCATGCTCCTGATTTCTAAACATCTTACAAAGCAATAGTAAGTAAAACAGTATGATGTTAGCATAAAGACAGACATATAGCCAATAGAACAGACTATAGCACCCAGAAATAGGCTCTTGCATATATGATCAACTGACCTTCAACAAAAAAACACAATGGAGAAAGAGTTTCTTCAACAAAAGCTGTTGGGAAAATGATAGCCTGGCCTCTGGAGCTAGCTGTCCGGAATCTGGAGTCTTACTTACCAGCAAGTTAGTTGACCTCTCTGCACCTTAATAATACTTCCCTCATCAATAAATGGGATACTTAATCTCTTTTGGGAGTCTTAAACAATATGCTTAGAGCAGTCTCTGGCACAGAGTATTATTACTGTTATCATTATTGGATCCAGAGAAAATGTACTTAACATCTTCAGGCCTCAATTTCATTTATCATGAAAGGGAGACAAGCTCTAACTTGTTGAGTTATTGGGTTAATGGGACAAAGTGAATGAAACAGCCCAAGTAAAGCCCTTGCCTGCTTCCAGATACAGAGGAGTCAGGCAGGCCCAGTTACCTTCAGGGCAAGCCTGTCCCTAAAGGGTGTTGAGAAGGGGACCTAACTGAGGTTACAGGGGAGGAGAGGTCAAAGGAGAAAACCCCTACCTCGGCCAGACTGGGTACAACACTGGCATAACAATGCCAAAGCCAGGGTCTTCTATCCTCTATTGCCCTGTCCACAGTTACTAGCTGATGTTTAAGTTGTTTGAAACAATTAAAAAATTTAGTGTTTTAAAACCAAAAATGAAAAGACAAGGACAAACTGGGGACACTTGGTGGGGAGGGAAGAGGGGAAGGATGGAGGGCAGATGGGAGCACGGGGGACTGAGGTGATGGTGCACTGGTGTTACGATAATGGGGAATACATGGGGATTACAATTGATGTCAAATATATGTAAATTTTTAAAAAATTTATATTAAAAAAAAAATAAACCATTGCACGAGGCCCTTGGTCACTCAAGGCCTCGTTGCCTATCCACACCCTGCCTACCTCACCCCTGCACACCTCCATCATTGGACTCTCCTTTGGTTTCTCCTTGTTCCATGAACCTCACCTCAAAAACTACGAGCCACCACTCAGTGCACACGCCCGAGAGGGGAATGCTCGGACACCCACGACCCTGTAGCCCCAACCGCGTGGTCGCCAGAGTCCTCCCACAAGTCCGTGCCAGCAGGTCTGGAAGCCCAGAGACACCCAAGCAGTGAGTGATTCAAGACTTCATCTACACCTAAAATACATCACCAACTATGTTTGCAAAAAAAAAAAAAAAATTAATGTTTCCGTTGAAAACTTTTAGTCCCTAATGAATATGTCTAAGAAGAGTTTAGTAAACTGGTTTCATATCTGATGTCTAACCCTCTAACTATATTGTTCTGCTTCCTGTAAACACTGGATCTTAGAGTAACCCATCAGAATATATTCACTGATGTACCACAGAAGAGGTTTGAAAGTGAGTTTACATCTCTTTTCTTCTTTGATTCCATGGTGCAGCCATCTCCATTTCACAGAGGAAAAAGTAAAACTGGAGAGACTCGTCTGCTCTGACCAGCTGGCACCCCCAGGCCCAGGCTGCTTTTCACCACACTGACCACTGGATTCTCTCTGGCAGTTAAGTGTGCCCTCACGAGAAGGAAACATGCAGATTTGTTCTCTGTAATAACATTAATGCCTTTCGCAAACAATTACTGACTCTAGAAGAAATATAATATGATTGTGGTCATTATTTTTTAAGTTGTAAGTGCTTCTCTCCTTAGAATTTTAGAGAAAAGTTGATGGGGGAAAATTATATAATCAAATGAAAATGACAGAATAAAACTCTAAAGACATGCTTGAAAATAGCAATACAAGCTAGAATCTGCTTGCCTGTTTCAGAGAAATCTCGGAAGCACAAGCAGCCTGGTTTAGTTCTAGCACAGTGGAGGGTGTAATTTAAGAAATATCTTTTCCTAAAGCATTCTTCTTTCCCAATCAATAAAAGAGTGTCTACTAGTTGAACTGGGTTATAGGCTTCAATTATTTGACTATAAATTAAGGTGGAAATGGTCTGATAATGAGAAAGACTAGCAATGATGCAGTAGTAATCCATGGAAATCTGACCTTGCTGACACATTCCTCCACTAGATGTGTGTGGACTCTGCAATTGTGGAAAGTCACATACACGTAATGGGCACATTTCACTGGTCCTGAAATTTCACAGTGGATCTACCCAAATACTGATTCCTCGCATCCTGTGCAGTTAACATTCCCTCACTGTTCACTATAGGCAAGAGATACACCTCCCTCCCTCATCCCCCCCCCAAAAAGTATAAAGATGTAAAATGCTCTACAGAAGCTCATAATACATAGCAGTGACATCTCAGTCTGGGCTAATGTTCCACTCCCCACTCCACATCTCAATATTTGGAGACATTTGTGACAGACATGACTGGGGTTTACTGCTGACGATTCATGGGCCAAGAACAGGGCTTTTTCTACATACAACACAAGGCACAAGCAGACCACCACAGGGAAGACTTATCCAGTCCACACTGTCAGTGGTGCTAAGTTTGAGAAGCCCTGATTCAGCTCAGGGGTAGCTGAGATGCTGTACAGACAGGGTTGAGAATGGCACGTATTGACATAGGGACAAAAGCAATGTACTATCAGACTAACAACATTTCAAGGAAAATGGCACTCATAAAATAAAGGTGAAAATGTAAATCAATATAACCTTTGGGGGGTAATTTCACCATATACATTAAAAGCTTTATATGAAAAAGTTTTAAATGTACACGAGCTTTACATTAAAAGCTTTAAATGAACATGAGCCTCCCTGGTGGTTAAGTCTCATCTCAAGGGGTTAAGTCTCATCACTATGAAGCTATCGGCAGTCACTGCAGCACAAGTTCGATCCCCTGCCAGGGAGGTGATGCCCACATGGCACAGCAGACCTCTCCTGTCTCGTACTCTGCTCCCCTCAGCAATGTATTTCAGTAGACTTGCCTGTTCTGCTCCCCACTCTGTCTCTGGTGAATCCTCTCATCCATCCCCTGCACCTATGGACTATCCCCTACCCCAGTTCTTGTATGCATAAATAAATCTTTAAAAAAATAAAAATATTTCTATCATTGCTTTCTTTCCATTCCCATCTTCTTCTATCTTCCTTTGCCTTTTTTTTTTTTCTTTCCTCCCTGTCAGCATGTGGCTAATACAGCATAGTGAGAGGGAATTTGGAGAGTAACACAGAGGCAAGCTTGGCAGTCACAAAGAACGTGAGTTGGAGGGACTGGAAGCCGATAAAGAAGCTGCTTAAAGGCATAGCCAGCAGGACTGGCAGCCAAGAACAGAAACACTGGGATGGGTGGTAGGTGCAGAAGAGGCAGAATGCCTTTATGGTTGGAGGATGGGCTACTTTGAACAAATAAGAACACTGAAGATAATGGGAGTCAAATTTTTTAACTGCTAGAAAATATCTGTACAGACATATTAGGGGGAAGAACAGAAAGGTCTCTGGGTGTCACACTGGGATTTGAGGAATAAGTATATGAACTCATGATTTTTATAATACATGGTCAAATATAGGAAAAGTTTAAATGTATATATTAGTGTACATATATTTCCAAGTTCTGTCCTCAGGGAGATCAAAAGCCATGAAACTCTAGTAAGAATCAACCTTCCATTTTGAGTTGATTTTCGTACATGGTGTGAGATAATGGTCCAATTTCATTTTTTTTTACATATGGTGGACCAGTTTTGCCAGCACCATTTACTGAATAAGCTATCTTTGTCCCATTGCAGATTCTTTGCCCCTTTCTTGAAGATCAGTTGTCCATAGTTGTGTGGTTTTACTCCTGTGCTTTCTATACGGTACACTGCTGGTGGGAATGCAAGCTAATCCAACCATTATGGAAGACCATATGGAGGTTCCTCAGTCTACTAGAAATGGAACTACCATATGATCCGGCAATCCNNCTCCTAGGAATCTACCCAAAGGACACAAAAACACTGATCCAAAAGAGCACCTGTACTCCTATGTTTATTGCAGCACTATTTGTAATTGGTAAGACCTGGAAACAACCCAAATGTCCAAAAGCAGAGGACTGGATCAAGAAGATGTGGTACATATACACAATGGAATATTATTCAGCAATCAAAAATGAGAAACTAGAGCCATTGATAGAAACATGGATGGAGCTAGAAGGAATTATACTCAGTGAAACAAGTCAGAAGGCAAGAGAAAAATATCAGATGGCTTCACTATTAGGAGGAATATGAAAGAACAACAGCAACAACAAAGAAGAAGCTCAAGGAATTGGGCAATTATAACCAAAAGCAAACAAAAAATTCGACAAGACCAAAAAGCCAAGATAAACCAAAGGGACCATGGGGGGGAGGGGAAGGAGGGGAGGTCAAAGACAGGGATGAGGGCAGAAAGTGCACAAGGGACTGAGGTAATGGTGCATGGGTGGGATGGTGGTGGGTACTCCCTGGGGAATACAAATGATGTCAAATATAAATAATAAATAAATAAAAGAATCAACCTTCCATATATAGGTTTGCAAATGCCACTTCCAACTAAAAGGGAGGGCTCAGTAGGACAGAGAAAATACAAGATGAGCCTGGAATATCTCATCCCACAGACCAAGCTGAGGACAACTTTCACATTACTAAATAATGAAAGTAACACATTCAATCTATTGAATACAAAAGGAATCCAAGAATACCTCCTAATATAAATAAATACATGAGAGAGAAAATTCATTCTTCCTTAGCCCTTATAGCAAAATATGCTAACGAATGTAGAAGGAGTTATGGAAATCAAGAATCACCATTTGGCAACATGTACAGAGGTGCTGATTCAGGCAAATGTCATCCATGAATGGTGAGGTTACGGGGAGAGGTTTAATGAGGAATGGCTATTAATATAACCTCAAATTATTTCCCCATAAGCACCAATAAATTCAAAAGGGAAAAATGATGAATTTAAGGGATGGGGTGGTGATCTGGCAAACATAAATATAACCCGGTGATTAACGCCAATATTCTAGTGATGAACAGGTTTGCACGGTGTACAGTGTCCTGGTGTGGTGCAGTAAGAGCAGTAGAATATTCTAGCCCAGAACACAGGATCTCGGCCTGGTTTTATTTTATTTTATTTTATTTTTTAAAGCATACAGGTTTTGTTTTTTTTTAAAGATTTATTTATTTATGCACACAAGAGCTGGGGTACAGGCCAGAGTCACGGGAGGTGAGAGGATTCACCAGACAGAGTGGGGAGAAGAACAGGCAGATCAACAGAAGTACACTGCTGAGGGGAGCAGCGGGCACAGCAGGAGAGGTCTGCTGCACCATGTGGGTCCCCTCCCTGGCAAGCCACAGGGATCGAACTCGTGCTGCAGTGGCTGCGATTTGCTTCGTAGTGCGTTGCTTAACTCACTGCGCCACCAGGGAGGCCCTCGGCCTGGTTTTAAAGCAAAACACCTGCTCAACCCAAATTGAGAGTCTCCCTACAGGATATGGGACTTATATTCTAAGACTTACATACCTGCAAGACCCCTAGATCAGGCAATTTAAAAAAAGCATTTGGGGGACAATGGATGAAATATGAAGGGGTCCTATAGATTGTATGGTTGTGTTTTATCAATGTCCATTTCCTGATTTTATGGTGCTGTGATTAATTTTTTGTATCAACTTGACTAGGTTAAAGAAAATCCAGACAGATGGTAAACATTGTTTCTGGGTGTGCCCTTGAGGACATTTCTGGAAAAGATTAGCCTTTGAATCAGTAGACTCAGCAAAGGAGTTCACCCTAATCAGTGTGGGTAGGTATCATCCAACCCATTGAGGGCCTGAATTGAGCAAAAAGGTCAGAAATAAATTTGCCCTGTTTCCTGAGCTGGGCCATGCATCTCTCCTGCTCTCAAGACATCAGTGCTCCTGGCTCTCAGGCCTTCAGACTCAGCTGGAATTACCAGCAGCTTTCCTAGTGTTCCAGTCTGCAGGTAGCAGATTGCAGAACCTCTTAGTCTCCTTGAGCCCAAAGGTCAATTCCTACAATAAATCTCTTCTTGCACCTAAATCTATGTATCACTGTATTTCTATCTCTGTCTAGCCAAATGATTTTGCTGCTGTGGAGAAAGAACCCTGACTAATCATAAGTCCTTGGGGACACAGAAAAACATTATACTTATTTTCTCTTTACTAGATGCACCTCACAGTTTAGCCCAGGGAAAGAGTCCCTATATTGTTTACTTAATAATCAACCAGGGCGGGATGCAAATGATTCACTGATGTTCTCCTGATAGACTATAACATGCCTTGCTTTTGTTTTCAATTATTAGTTATTCTCAGTGGCTCTGAGCTTTGACTTTGGATTTCTAGTTTTTCTTGGAGAGTGAATGCCTCTGACTGACTCCACTGCCTTTCTCTGACTTACAAGGTCCAAAGGGTCTTATCTAGGAGCAGCTCCAGAATTTTATAGACTAGAGGCCTTGGAGGCTGTGTAGCTGAAAGGGAAGACAGGGGTGGGGCTGGGGACACCTGCCTTAAAGCTGCATTTGCAAGGCAAGCAGATTTTTATTTAGATTGCAAGTTAATTTGACCTTCAGAAAAACTGGTGGCACTGATGGAGGGACTGGCGTGCCTTCAAATCAAGCCCTGCTACTTAGAAAGCCATCCCTTGATAATTTCACTGAATCTGTATATGGTTGAGTCAAGGCCAGGGCTAGCACACCTCCAGCCTAATGTCCCCATGAACAATGAAGATATAAGACTGGTTGGTGAGTAACTGGTGGGGGGGCAGGGGGGTGCTGACTAACATCTTTAGGCAAAGCTGAGGCAGGTTGTACCAGGCAGGTCGTTTTTCAGCATGACACCCTTTCTGGCCTAAGGTGTATGAATGATTCACATCTTAGGATGGGAAGAAATGTCCATGGGAGTGGGGCAATGTCAGGGTCAAAAGTGAGGGAGGAGTTCAGACTACAAGCAAACAGGTCAGGAGGCCAGGGGTCAGATGGTGCAGAGACAGGTCAGGAGATGAAGAAGGAGGATGAATAGGAAGGAGATTAGCCTGGGAAGTGCTAAGGAGATAGTTACAATCCAGAAAATTAGAATCATCCTCTACCAGTTACCACTCGCTTGACTCATCAGGTCAGGCAGAGAACACCACACATCTTTTAGACTGAATGAAATAACTAGCTTAATGTTTTGCATCAGTGTGATGCTTTGCAGAGTGATTTTTTTAAAAGATTATTTATGCATAGAAGAACTGGGGTACAGGCCAGAGGTGCGGGGGCGGGGTAAGAAGATTTACCAGAGACAGAATGGGGCACAGAACAGGCAGACTGACTGAAACACACTGCTGAGGGGAGCAGCAGGCGAGGCAGGAGAGGTCTGCTGCATCATGTGGGTCACTCCCTGGCCGGGGATTGAACTCATGCTGTAGTGGCTGAGGATGCTTCATAGTGCATTGCTTAACCCAATGTGCCACTAGGGAGGCCCTGCAGAGTGAATCTTAGAGACCCAAGTGATCAGGCAGGTCCATCACCACACTCCTCTGACTCACTGGCTGGTTAGCTGGGATTTTTTCCCTTTTTTGTCCACTAAGAACTGAGATGTACAGATAATTCTAAAGGGAATTAAAGCTTCTTTGGAACCTTGCCCCTCACCTTCAATTCACATAGTGCCATGTAATTTCAGTCCTGAAATGTACCTTCCCTTTATACTCTCTCAGAACAGTTTTTCCACATTAGCAGCATTTCCTTCATGAAGTCTCCTTCCTGTTCCATCTAAGAAGGCAGGAGACAGGGGGTTGGAGGGACTTCAGTTAGGTTCATCTTGCTTGCCAGAAGCCACATGGAGATCCCACCACCCCCATATCACATCTGGAGGCCCTGTTACTCTAATTCCAAGGTTTATATGATTTTCATTGGGTACTAAGTCCTTTCACACACATGACTTAATGGGATCCATCAACAGCCCAGAAAGACAAGGAAATCTTTGTTGTACAAATGAGAAAAATGATTCAAGGGTGATCCATGATTTATTCAAGGTCACACAAAGTCACAAAAGGGAAGGAGGGATTAGGACCAGCCCCCTGTACGCTAGTTGCCTGTCTGAATCAGCACTGTAAAGGAAAAATGCAGACCAGTTCCCCAACCCTTACTTCCACCTCTACCACGCACAGCATGACTGTTTCCAAAGGATTCCACCACATACACAAAGAATCCAGGATGAGGGGCAAAGAAAAGGCAAGGTCAAAGAGGAGGCTCACTACCCGCAGAGGAATAATGGAGGAAAGACCAAGTCCAGGAGAGCAGAAAGCAAGATAGAAAGGTACAGAAATCTCTGTCACCTACTGTTCAGTAATCTCTTTGCACTCTCACTGGAACAATGTGCATTTGCACCCATACTTATAAAAATGCCAACATTTTAATGTTTATTTATGAGGTTAACCAAAAGAGGCCAACCAGCCTTTAAGGAGTGCTCCCTAATACCAGAGACCCTGCTAAGTTCTTTCGGTTTTCACCCTGGGTGGTAAGTTGTAATCTTCACTTTTACAGACAAGAAAATGAAGTTTAGACAGGTAAAGCAACATATCCAGTCACTAAGCCTGACCTGGAACAAAGGCTGGTGACAGCAAAGCACTGCTCTTCTCCTTCCACCACATTATTGATGCTCTGGGCCCAGGTTCTGCCATTTAAAGCTTGCAATCAGACTTAACCATGCTGTTGGGTATAATCACAAGCCAGAAAGCATTTTGAATTAATGTATACACCAAGGAGAATGGCTAATGGGTAATTTGAGTGATAGTAATTCCCATTTGAGTTACAGTGATTCTCCTTGCCCCAGCCCAAAGAAATAAGAGGCTGGGCTGAAGCTGTGGTGGATTGCTGCTTCTGAAAACGAAGTTAGAAAACTTCAGGAAGAAGCAGTCAGCCTGAGGCATATGTGCAGGAGGACTTCAAGAGTGTGTTTCTTGGTTGCTACCTGGCTACCAAGTTGTGTGTGCGTTTGTTCCTCTATGCGTGTGTGCTTTGGAAAAATGAGACAATGGACATCTTATAGATTCTAAAAACATTCTGAAGAACACACATGAAAAATAATCACATTTTAATGTTTTCATTTTAGTCTTCATTCATAGAAGACATATGCAGACCTGTTCTATCAAACATCTTGTAAAATAACCAGATACCTAAAATAGATCAAGTCTAATATAAAAAGTCTAATAGTTAACATATGTATTTGCCAGATTTAGAAAAAAGGATGTGTCATTTGTAATTAAATCAAAGTTGCAAAATTCTGAATTCTGATGGTGAGAAAGGAAAACAAGAAACATGAGCCAAAATAATCTAATTCCCCTAGTTACATGCTACCAACAGTTACTGTAAGTGACCTTCAGGTAGTCAGGTGTTCAGAACCCTAGATACTAGGTTCAGACAATCTTAAGGCACAAGAGACACCCCTGGAGACCTGTCTCAAGCACATCACCCCCACTGTAGGCTTTTCTTGTTGTTTTCAGAACAGCCCACTTTTTGACAAGACCGCTTTAACAGTGCCAAGGCTATGTGTTTCTAACTGTATCACTTCTGCTCAAAAAAGGAAAATTCTCTGTGACTCCTATCACATAAAATAGTATTTAATCGACAGTTTACTGGAAAACCCAGCAACTCTCCTTGACAATACAAAAGTTCATGCACTAATGAAATGCAGAGAACTGCATGGAATGATAACTACTTGTAAAGAAGGAATGCTGTTTGTGATTGATGTTTACTTTCTTCTCCAAATCATAAATACACGTAGGTACCATCAGAAGCTAAGCGCACCATTGCCTTAAAGTAACATTTTTAAGGCCAGGTAAAACGTACTCTGGACAATAAAGCAAGGAGGAGGGAAAGAGTGGCAATGACAGTATTAAATTGGGGGCGGGCGGGAGGGCATTTCATGGAAATTGCTCAGTTAAAAATTGACCTACAAACGCTTTTGAGGGCCGTTTTAATGATTACCTTAAGAAAACTAAATTGTTTCCAATATTTAGTCACTCCTCAAATTATATGCTTGAGAAATTTCTAAGCAATTTTAGAAGTCGCAACTTGCCCAGGGAAAGCAATAAAGTAACACTGCTAAAGAACAAAGAACTTTTGTCTACTCAGGGGGAATGGGATCGCGGGGACCTTCGGTTACTCATAAAGCACAACCCCGCAAAGTGTTACTAGTTAGTTAATAATTATTTCCGGAATCTTTACAACCTTGTATAGTTTAAACCATTCCCTGACTGACACCCCATCATAACTGGAGTGACTGGAGGATGAAAATGTAACATCCACTAGACAACTTCAGTTCAGCATCGACGGTTGCACGCTCTTACAGTTAGGAAAACTATAAACTAGAGTTTGGAAAAGCAGCACCTGTACAAAAGCAGAGCGGAGCCTGCGCCGCGCTCTCCGCGCCTCTGCGCGCCGCGCCTCTGCGCCGCGTCTACCTGCCCACAGCGAGCGCGGACGCAACGTGGATTTTGCATCCCGGTTGTTTTTGCTCGTCGAAAAAAAGTGGGAAAAGGCAAGATATGCCACACACCCGCCCCAAAGAGTCTTGCCCCGGTGAGTATGCGGCCCGGACTGGACGCCTGGAAACCAGGGAAGCCGCGGGCTGGCCGGGCGGAGACCCCTGGGCTCCGGCCTCCCTGCGCGCACCTCGGTTCCAGAACCGTCCCCGCGCCGGGCGTCCCACTCACCGCTCGCACTTGCCCGCGCCGCCGAGCCCGGGAGCCGGGGACCCCTGCGGTTGCCGCATGCCCTCGGGCCGAGCGCGACGGGGCGACCGGGTGTCGGGCTCCGGCCGAGCGCTGGGAGCAGCGGAGGACGCGGCAGACGCCAAGGCTGCAGAGCGCCTTCTCTCCAGCCGTGGCTGCGAAGCGCCGGAGCCTGAAGAAAGTTTGGCAAAAAGAGGGCGGGCACCCAGGGGGCGGAGGAGCCGGCCCCTCCCTGCCCCGCCCTGCTCTGGCCGCTAGTCAGTTCCCACGGGAGAGCGCCCCCCACCGGCGAGGCAGTCGTCGATGCGCTCCTGCCTGGGACTCACTCTGGAGGGTAGAGGACCTCCGTGAGAGGGAGCCCACCGAGGGACCTCTAGCACCCACAGAATTTACAGAGCTATAGGGCAGAGCACCCTATTAAAGCGGGGTCCCCTGTCACTTCACTCTGCTGGAGAGAGTTGTTTGAAGTGACTTCAGGGAAGTGCAGCACCCAACACTTGAGGAGGCTGGGGCACTACCAGACCTAGGGCTTCTAAAATTCAAATCCCAAATCCACCCGAGGACACAGACCGCGCGTGAAAAGTCAGGGAAGTTCATGTACACGTGGCCTGAGCCCTTTCCTACATATCTTTTTATTAAAACAGGAAACAAACAAACAAAAACTATTAAAATAGTCGGAGGAGACGTCTTGTAAGAGGCTTCTTCTGGGTAAACGGGTACTTTGTTGTTCAGACCTGAAATAAAAAGCCTCCGGTGGCCCACCTTTGGTCAAGGCACAACTTAAAGCAAAACCATTAAAGGCTTTGTTCTCTCTGAACTATACAAAGCAAAAGGAGATTAGGATCACAGTAAAAGTTGAGTCTGCTTGGTGTGTTCACACCATTAAATGAGATTCTTTCTTCTCATGCTTCAAACCTTGGGAAATACTAAAAGCAAGTGCCAAGATGTCTTACTGTAGTCCTTTGCCATTTATTCCTTAGTTCATTCACTCATTGCTCATTCAATGTTGATAGTAGGCCCCTCTGAGTGCCAACTAGGAGCACTATCCCAGGAACAATCTATTAGATAAGCTACCCCCTATCATCAAAGAAATTCTGCTCTCTCCAAAGACAATGTTTTAATAATGTGCAGTGGAGTCCTTGTGCAATGGATCTCGTCTGGTAGGTAATACTGTGCCTCAGATTTTCACGAGGATGTGCCAATATGTGCAAATTATTATTGCTTTATCTGGGTGTTCAGAAAATTTCTGTCTTTATGAATAAGCTATGTAGAAATGGCTGCAACTGTAAAGCTAATGCTGAAGAAAGATCATGTTTACTGGAATAAGCAAAAGCCTTGCAGATGATAACGTAGAAGTAATTCTGGGGAATGAACAGCTCATGCCAAACAGCACAGGGCTATAGGGAACCTGGTGAACACAGATTCCCAACCACTAGCTTTTAGCAATGCTTGACTCAAGAAATGTATGGTAGTATGAGTAAGTAATTTGTTGTGGACTGAAACTGTAAACACCAGTTAGAGTCTTCTTTTGATGGAAAATTTGTCCCAAGTTCCAAACAACTTACTAATAAAAGTACTTTGGAAAAGTTATGTTGTAACTTGGAAACTTCCTGAACTTGAGCATTGTAGAGAACATGGATTCTGTGAAGCCAGATGAGACTGTTGTTAATGTGAGTCCTCTATAAAGGAGAAACAGGAAGGGAAGATGGTGAGTTGTGTCATAGAGGAAAAGGTATTCTAGCCAGATGATTTTTAGTAAATAAAAAAAAAGTGAGATCTGATAGAAAGATCAGAAGTGATCTAGGAAAAAGATTCAGAAGCAAGGGGATAGGGAGACATCCAGCTTATGGACCGATGGCAAGAAGAGTGAAGAGGGAGAAGGGCAAAGGACAAGCAAAAAGAAAGTTCTGGTCCAAGCCTAAGTTTTAGAAAGAAATTCAGGGATTATTCACCAAAACTTTTTTAAAATTTTTTATTGGTTTACAACACTGTAGGATTGAGAGACTTACAGGATGCCACATCTTCAGATACATGTTACCACCACACACCCACCACCAAGGCATCTATAGTCCTCCACCACGATCCACTGGGCCACCATACCATGTCCACCCTCACTCTCCCCCTCTAGTGAACTCAATTCTATAGTCAGACTTCCAGGTTTTGTTGTTGGTTGAATACTATTTAGTTATAAAGAAAAAATGATGAACTCTTGCTATTTGTGACAACTTGGATGGAACTGGAAGGGATTATGCTAAGAGAAGTCAAAAGGAGAAGGAGAAATACCAAATGGTTTCACTTATATGTAGAATATAGAGAAACAAAACCTCTTTACATCCCTGTAGGGTCCATGATATCACACTTCTCTACCAAAATGCTTTTTTCATTTAAAACCAAATTAAAATTATCATCAGAATGACAAATGTGAACCCTGAGAACAGTCTACTCCCCTCAAAGGTCACTGGCTAGAAAGTTATTTAAAACTTTTAACAAACATTTGTTGATCAGCTCCTATACACAAAGTGTTGTGCTTTGTGATCCCAGAGACACAAAGATCTGTAACATTGTTTCTGTAAGAGAGAAAAAAGGACATTACCAGTGCCAGATGAAAAGAAATTGTGATTGCTAAAGAACAATTATGACCTTGGAGAAGCTGTGTCAGTCAGCATTTACTTGGCAGGGAATAAATACTGCAAAATAAATAAATAAATAAACAGATAAAACTAAAAACAGGCCGGCTTGTGCCACAGTGAGACACAAGGCAGGACTCAGTCAACACCTCTCGGTCTCTGGGCTTCTGTTACAAAGGTAAGACCATCCATGATTCTTGGCCCCCAAGCTCTAGACATAATGTCTGAACCAAATTTCTGTTAACATTTTGCTCATTTAACAAAGAGGATACCTACAGCAAATGAATGCTGTGAGATAATGGAATGGTAGCTTTAAAATGAGAGAAGTGGTATCTGAAATAACAGCTAGAAGGTTCTGAGGAAAAACTGAACAAAAGGTTTACGCTATAGAAAACAAGGAAAAGAGATGGTATAAACAAGTTGATGGCTCTGTGAACTAGTACTCAAATGCATATAACTTCAAGCGGAAAGCAATAGAAAGTCACAGAAATAGTCCATAAATGCAAAAAAATTAAAAACTAAAATCAACTTAAGTTCATTGAAATTGAGTAAACCCTGGTTCAAATGTGTGAATCATTCCAAAAATACATCTTAGATATCCATCCCATCACTACTTAAGTCTGCCTATTTTTATACTTGGGAAAAGAGCGACCAATTTTGTAAATAGAAGTCATGAGGGGAATCTTGTTCCACCAGATATTAAAATACGTTATAAAGACATAATAACAAAATATATATATATATAAATAAAAAAACATAAGGTAACTAGAATGGCCAAGATTTGTGTCTGTCATCCAGACATAATTATTTGCAAAACATCCTACTTTGGTTGTTAAATTATATGGTGACTTTAATTAATATGTAAAGAGTATAATGGTACAAAAATAGACATTAACATTAGACTAGAATAACCCATATATAGATCATAGTAAATATAAAAATGATTATATTTGAAGAAGTTGGCATTTTAAATTCAAAGGCTTATTCCTTTGGTGGCACTGGTACAATTCATTGACTTTGGGAGAGAAAGAAAATTAGATGTTTATCAGAGTAATTTTTATATGCATTTCAAGAGTTAATTTGTTTAAAAGCAGAAAGAACCATTAAACAATTAGAAGAAAATAAAGATTTATGTTTATTTGATTTCAAGTTTGGAGAAAACTCACTTAAACATAAGAGCAAATTATGGAGGAACTTATTGCAGAGGAAAACATTAGTTAACTTGACTGCATGTAAATTAGATACATTTCCACATAATAAAAATTATCTCATAAGTTTAATAAAAAACAAAAAAACTAGGGAAGAAACTATTTGTAACATATGATGGATGAAATATTAACACCCTTTCTTACATAACTTGAGAAACACAGAGAACTATTAAGAGTTCAAAGAATAATATCAAAATATAAAATAATCCAAGCACATAAAAAATTGGCATAAGAAATACAAATGAACAAAAATATATGAAAATAAATTTCAACTGACCCAGTAATAAAACAAGTATAAATTAAAGTAAGAGAGTACTTATCACTTATCCAATGGGTAAAGGGTTTGATTATAGAGATACCCTATACTAAGGGTCCAGGGAAATGGATGAATTCATGTACTACTTGTGGGAATACAAACTGGTAACACTTTTTTCGTGGACAATTTCCAACACAGCATATTTCATTCATTCTCACATTGTTTCACATTTTAATATCTCTAAGTTGAGGAGTGTTTTGTGATCACTCTCAGCAAGGCAGCAGTTGTGACTCGGTTGCCATTTCCTGTGCCTGTATACCACATTTTGGGCAATGGATATCAACTCTTGGAGAAAAATCCTGCAGTAAACGTTGTAGCACTTTGTTTAAAATGTTACATCCCAATGCTTCTGATGGCACATGGACTAAGGAACCCCACAGAGTTGAAAAGTGATACTGAAGAATGAGGTGGTTTAGGAGTGGATATCTTAGCCAGGATGTGTTTAATGGATATACAAGAATAAAATATAAACTGATTATATGCTTATGTCCAGAAAATTCTTTCAGTAATTATCAAATAGAAGGTATTGTTGGGGGAATAGTATGTCCTGAATGAACTCCACCCACTGAGGCTTTATGGATTCCATCCCCACCTCCATGCCAAATAGATCCCAGACACCAAAGATTACAACTCCCATCATTCCATGAATCTGCCATGACTCTTGACTTTCTGAAGGGGAGATTGCTTGAAACTAAGGGTGGAGTTAAGCCGCTACACTTGCTATAAAGGCTGGCACCCTCTTAGTTTTGCGTACCTTCAGTCTGCTTTAGTGTCTCAACTCAGACAGTAATAGTACATTTTACAATCTGTGAGATTCTGGGTGTAGTGAACTGTGATATATCAAGGTCTCTAAAAATGTTCATACCATTTGACTCAATAAATCACATGCAGAAGATTGTCTTCAAGACAAAAACAACCTTAAAACCTAAGAGTACCATAGGAAATTGATCAGATTATCATACAACCATAGGGTAGAATGTTATGTAGCCTTAAAAATCATGTATCCAAAGAATATATAATGGCATAGGAATATACTCATCATTTCATATTAAATTTACATAGAGTAGGGGAAAAAAACATATAATCAGGTCTGTTTCCTTTTTTAAAAAAATGTTTAGTTGAATGAAAGGAAAATAACACTGCAAATAAATGTTCCTATAGTACTATAGTTATTATGGGAAGGTGGGGATTATGTATATTTATTTTTATAACTTTCCTACAGTTTCAAAATTACTACAAGGAACAAATATAATACTTATAACTCAAATTTTCAAAAAATAATATTTTAAGTGGTGAATTTTATACTCATGTTTTTCACATGCCTTTTTAAACATAAGTAATTGTAAGGAAAACTACCTACATCCAAATTGAGATTTGAGGGTTTGTTGAATTATATATGGTCCAAAAAACTAGAATCCACCAGAAGTGAAGAGATATAGCTTTAGCTTCCTGTTTTATTTATTTTCTGCTTTACTCATTTCATGTGAATTCACTTGCCTATTGAGTTCTCACATTGTACTATCCTGAACGTTGTACTTCTCAAAAGAAAGATCCATGCAAAAGCTAGGAAGTTAGATACACTTCTAAGTCTGTTATAAAAGTCCCTTGCAGTGAGCCTTGGACATTATAAATGGGAAAGCATGCCTGAGATAGTCACTCAGGAGATAACGGTCTCCTCAATCTCTCCCCAAGCAGGCTTTATTTTAGCAACAATTTATTATTTTTTTTTTTTACAATTGTGATGAAATTGCATTTGAAGATAATGATTGCGCTTTCCTTTTACTTGTTTACTTCCTTTCCAACAAGGAAAGGCCTTCTGACCCCTCAACACTCCTCGTTTCTGGGAGCAATTATTGAGAACAAAAAACAAACAAACAATCTTTAAAAGAACAGAAAACTCACACAAAAAATCAGTTCTCAACTAGCGGTCTTTTTAAACTCAGCAGAAAAAAAAAATCATCTGAAACACCAAGGTTTGTGGTTTGCAATAGATGGGTTCTCTTGAACTTCAAAAGGCTAAACACTAAAAGAAACTGAATATAAACGTATTTTCCCCATCAATCATCAAGCAGAAGAGAGCCCAGGAAGACCCAGACCACCTTTGCTGAGGACTAGATAAGGCTTCCTGACAGGAGAGGAGAACTGGAGCTGATAGCTCCAGGCAGAAGGTTTCTGACTCCTCAGTACCTCAGGGTCAGTTATGATAATAGGTCCTCCCTTAAGGTAGAAGCCAGGAATGATGTGGTACTTTGTGTTTCTTAAAATCATAAGCTGCCCCTCCGTAGGAGAGAATCATACTTCTCTGCCCCAGTGATGTCAGGCGTATCCATTTGATTTACTTTGGTCAAAAGAGTGTGAGCTGTACTAGCAGCCTAAGGTCTATTCTTATCCCTTTTCCTTCTGCCCTGTTATCAGCCAAGAGAGGGGTAGCCCCATCAGCCTGGAGCCAGGAATGAAGCGGGTTTGGAGCAGTACTACTGTGGCCGACCCAGTGAGAACTAGACCTTTGTCCTTCCAGGCCACTGCAATTTGGGAGGGTGGGTGAGTGGGACTGTTGTCACCACAACGTAGCCTAATCTATTCTGAGTAATATAAATAGAAGGCACTGCACTCTGGGGTCCATCATGAGCTGGACAGGAAACAATGTGTGCCATGCTTTAGTGATGTTGAAACAGCAGCTGTGAAGTGGTGACATGGCATAGCTAGACAGGAGGAACTGAATCAGCTTTCTGAGTTCTGTGGGTCCCAGAATGAAGCAGAACAATCCTAAATTCAGTTCTTTGTGGAAAGTACCTAAAGGCAAACGTCGGTAGTAGGTACAGCTAAGTTAGAGCCTAGAATCCAAAATGGAGGCTTCTGAATCGCCTCTAAAAAATATGTAGTGAACCAGATGTTCATTACCTGCTGCCTTCACCCCAACACCTGAACACCACAACATCCCTTCAAACTTTGGACAGCACAACAGGGAGAAAACAGAAAGGGCAAAAGCCTAAATATAAATTTTGAATGACCAAGACTAGTGAATATGCCTAGAAAGAATCACAAATCTGTCAGTGATAGAAATATGAGGTTCAATATAAAATTTAGATCTACTTTTAGAAACTTCTATGTTTGCCTGTTTAGTTACAAGTCTAGCCTGAGAAATGTGTATACACAGACCAAGTTACTTTAAAAGCGCATCATGGGCCTCCCTGGTAGTCTAAGGGTTAAGTCTCAGGGATACAACTGTCGAGGCCTGAGTTTGATCCCCGGCCAGGGAGTTAACCCACATATACTACAACAGACCTCTCCTGTCTCGCTGCTGCTCCCCTTAGCAGTGTATTTCAGGGAACCCTCCTGTTCTGCTCTCCACTCTGTCTCTGGTGATCCCTCTCTCTCTCTCTCTCTCTCTCTCTCTCACACACACACACACACACACACACACCTCTGGCCTATACCCCAGTTCTTCTGCATAATAAATAAATAATAAATAAATAAAAGAGCATCATGAAGGTGGCATATATTTGACAACTTTGGGGTATTGCTGGTCCACATAGTAAGAGCTGAAGCCATGTGTGGAGAATGCTAGCCCCTTACATAATAAGCTAACTTCTACTTCCAAAGCTGATGCTCAAGCTATGACTGAATATTTGCCTTGCCTGAGGCAGTCACTAAGAACCTGCTATTAGCAACACTTTCAGCTGCACAAATATTTATTCTGGTAAACCTGAAAAAGAAAAAGGAAGTTGTAAATAAATCTTGTTAGAATTTTTTGCATTCTATGCACTAAACTTTTTTCCTTGTTTTGCAAAGGAAAACTGAAATATGACACTAACATTCTCATCTCAAGGATTGATTTTTTTCAATTGGATTTGAAGGACTCTAGCCAGAATAATATTTAATGTTTTGTATAATTTGAATAATGACACAGTAGACTAAGGATGCACTATTAAAACAATCTGAACTATTAACCTTTTGTCCATTTAAAACAGAGGATTAATTTAGAATGTAATATCAAGAGCTGAGTTTTCAGTCTTCTTTTTAATACAGAAAACTTTGAAAACAAAAAAATTATAAAATAAAATAAAATTCTGTAATTTTTTTAAAGATTTATTTATTTATGCACACAAGAACTTGGGTACAGGCCAGAGGTGGTGGGGTGGGAGGACAGGATTCACCAGAGACAGAGTGGAAAACAGATAGACAAACTGACTGAAACACACTGCTGAGGGGAGCAGCAGTGAGGCAGGAGAGGTCTGCTGCGCCATGTGGGGCCCCTCCCTGGTCCCTGGTTGGGGATCAAACTTCACAGTGCTGCAACTTAACCCCTTATGTCACCAGGGAGGCCCGGATTCTTTAATTTTATGAAAGAACACTATAGTTATTATAGTGTTCTAACTCACACACTTTATAACTAGCTTTGTAATCACAACTATTTTTACTTACAAATAAAAAAATATGATAAATTTTCTTGTTATAATAGGAGATTTTCTAGGAGGTTCAAATCTATTTCCTTTTAATCACTGGGGTAGGATTTACTTTCATTATGTTGTTAGGCATGGGAACATATTTCCCATGTTTGTGAATACCAAATGGATAAATATATATACACACACACGCACACACACATATATATCTCCACCTCAACATTATACCAAAAATTACTTTGAAATTAATCATAGATAGACCTATATGCTGCTTTGCTAAAATTATAACACTTCTAGAAAAAAAAATACAGGGGAGTATAAAAGTTTTATTAGAAAAGAGACAAAAAACACTAACAGAAAAAATTAATAAATTGACTTTAAATGTATAAACACTGCCCCTTCAAAAGACATTGCTCAGATAATGAAAATGTCATCCATAGACTGGAAAAAGAAATATGTTCCATTGTTTGACAAATGACTTACAACAGAAATATACATAGATCTACAAATCAATAATAAAAAGACAACCCACATTAAAATCTGGACAAAATATTTGAACAGATACTTCACAAAAGTATATAAATGGATGGCTAAAAACTGCATGAGAAGATGATCAAAAGTCATCAGGAAAACATAAATTAAAATTTCCATGAGAGGGGCCTCCCTGGTGGCGCAGTGGGTTAAGCAACGCACTATGAAGCAAACCGCAACCACTGCAGCACGAGTTCGATCCCTGCTGCCGGCCAGAGA